>JADRCC010134262.1:0-19481 GCA_019843855.1 Hylomyscus alleni
CACACACACACACACACACACACACACACACACACAGAGGGGACTGGTTGAGGGAGAAAGAGAGGGAGAGAGAGGGAGAA
Source organism: Hylomyscus alleni (assembly GCA_019843855.1). Taxonomy (NCBI): domain Eukaryota; kingdom Metazoa; phylum Chordata; class Mammalia; order Rodentia; family Muridae; genus Hylomyscus; species Hylomyscus alleni. The sequence goes on from JADRCC010134262.1 coordinate 81, forward strand.
CTACATTTTACACCCAACTTTACCGAAATGCATGTTCTTTTTGAGTTAAATAATATTATATATACTTATCCATATCATATGAGTGAAGAAACAATATTACAGATTTATAGATCTTTATACAGTTGGTGAAGACATGCTAGGCCAATGAATAATGTCCTCAAACAACTACCGAAGACATGTATATAGCATGATTATTCACACAAAATTCTATACTAAATGATGTTAAAATTAGAGACTTAAAGTTTCAATCACCTCTTAATTCATCCATTAATATTGTATTTTGAATCAGCAACTCTTGGGTTTCAGTTAAGTTAATATTCCAGATCTGTAGTTCATAAAACAAGTAGAATCTTCTCCATTATTTAACATTTTTTTTCTAAAAACAGCTATTTACTTCCAACAGTCACAATTGTTTGCTGCATCTATTTTGTAGTATTAAGTAACAATGAGACTGCAGTCTGCCTCATTTGTCACATTATGAAATACATGTTTTATATACATTTAGGAAATATCATAAAACTCAGACTTGTTACATGTCCACTGTTTTCATTCCTATGAAGAATAATTCTATCAAATAGCTAAGCTGTCTATTTGGATAATACAAACTTAAGTATACATTTTAAGTTCTATATTTCTTCATTTTCTGTGCACGCTTTGAACATAGGACCTTTACCAGAGCTTTCAATTGTGACTCCAAGCCACCCATTTAGGTAGTAGAGTAAGATACAGATTCTCAAATTTTGTATAGGGAATTTTGTCTTTTCCTTGACACCTTTTCACAAATTCTCACATGATTAAAATGTTATTGCTCATTCTGAATATTTGGAACTAGGAGAGATCATGCATTATTTGGTTTATATAAGAGTTTCTCCCAAAAAGAAGGAAGACTAAAGTGTAGATGCTTTAGTCTTAGAAGGGGGAACAAAATACTCACAGGAGGAAACATGGAGACAAAATGTGAAACAGAGACTGAAGGAAAGGTCATCCAGAGACTGCCCCACCTGGGGATCAATCGCATATACAATCACCAAACTGGATGCTATTGAGGATGCTGGGAAGTGCTTGCTGATGGAAGTCTGATATATCTGTCTTCAAAGAGGCTCTGCTAGAGGCTGACAAATTTAGAGGCAGATGCTCGCAGCAAACCATTGGACTGAGGATGGGGTCCCTGATGGAGGAGTAGGTAGGAGAAGAGACTGAAGGAACAGAGCTGAGGGGGTTTGCAGCCCCATGGGGGGAGCAACAGTGTCAACCGGCCAGACCCCCAGAGTTCCTGAGGACTGGAACACTAACTAGAGACTACACTTGGAGGAGTCCATGGCTCCAGCCTCATATGAGGCAGAGGATGGCATTGTTGGACATCAGTGGGAATAGTGGCCCTTGGGCGTGAGGTTGTTCGATGCCCCAGTGTAGGTGAATGCCAGGGCAGGAAGATGGAAGACAGGAGTGTGTGGGCATTGTAGATGGACCTAGAACTGTTTGTATTTTGATGCTAATTCTGTTCTCCTGAGTAGGGTTGTGGACAAGGAGTGAGTCACATGCACTCAGGTGACTTCTTCTGAACCAATCCCCTAATGAGTAAAGGAGTCAATCACTGGGCTAGTAGGACTTCCGGGTTGGACAGAGGAAGAGAGGAAGCAGGAGATAGGTCTTTTTGGAAGGGGATAGCGTGAGGACAATATGTAGCTACTAATGTCACCTTATTTCAATGATGGATCTGACAGGATTCACCACTGGAGGATTTAAATTTAATAAGGCTTACATGGTTAGGATTATAGTTGCTCCTAGTGATTGAGTTACTGTCATTTCAGAACTAAGTTTCTGCTGTGTCTTCCTTCATGTGGTGACTTGTCTGGGTTCAAGAGAGAAAGGTAGGAGTCAAAGCTTGGGTTTGCCTAATGCTCACCACAAAGGCCTTGAGGGTTTTGAAGCATTGGGGCTGGCATGGTAATGACCCTCCAGTGCGAACCTAGTGAGCTCGGTGGAGAGATTTTGGAGCACTGAATCAGAGTTTCCACAAGATAAAAACAGGTCTGTCATTGTCCTCTGGGGCAGAGAGTTGCCAGCACAAGCATGGGAATTGCAGGTTTTTTTTTTTTTTTTTTTTTTTTTTTGCAGGTTCTTTTTGAATATTTCCCACAATAGGTGGGTGATGGGAGAGCACCCTCATAGAGGCAGGGGGAGGGGAGATAGGATAAGAGAATTTCTGAAGAGGAGACCTGGAAAGGGAAAAACATTTGAAATGTAAATAAAGAAAATATCCAATTAAAAAAATAATAAAAATATTTCTCAGACCTTGCCAACAGATGTGAATATGCATATGGAAATCAGGGAAGGATGAAGGAAACAGTTTGAGAGTGTAGGCTTAAGAGGGGAATAATAGGATATGGTTGATATGAAGCTGGAAAAGGAATAAGGAAAACCATCTCTAAATGGTAAGAGGAAGGAAGGTCAATACAGAAGTCGGAGGGATAAGGGACAAATAACATGAAAGCTATTCCATGAATCATATATTATAGTTATCTATAATTATATAAAATACATATAAGTCTTTTCTGTATAAATTCACATATATCCATTGTGTATACATTCACATATGTGTATTTGTATGTATGTATGTATGTATGTATGTATGTATGTACGATTATATGTGCATGTATATATTACACTGTATATGTAATTGGGGTCCCATGTTCTGCCTCTGGCACTGTTGTGGTGCTACTGATACACTGGCTTAGGAGGGCAAGGCAATTTCCTGGACAGGGAGTATGCCATACCTGTCTGGGTGCCTTTGTACACTAGGCAGAAAGGAGAGAGCAGGGCCCAGGATGAACAGGACGCCAGTGTGTTTGGGAGCAAGTGCTGAGTGCCAGAAGGACAAAAGAAGAGAGAAGGTTTTTTTTCAGGAGTCTTAAGTGTTACTTGTTTAGGAAGATGCCATGACTGTGGTGATATTTAATGAATCAGCTCTCTCAGAGGCTTTTAGTTTGTTCATATTTCTTTATTGGGAGTGGGTGTGAAAGTATATGCTTTATTCTGGGAGGACCACAGATTATATAATTTGGGGGAAGGGCATGAGAATATCGAAGAAGGGAAGGTCATTTGTAAAAAGCTAAGTCTACCGAGGTGCCTTATTAGCATGAAAGGACATTCCAGGTGCTGTGTTACACGACTGCCTGCCTGTGATCATCTTAGTTGGGGGTTGTGGTTATATGCTCCACAGTGGGCATAAATGTAGGAAAGGAGTAGCCCCATTCCTGCTTTCTCAAATCTCTGAGATTTCCAATCTCTGCAATCTCCAAGTTTGAGCATGCTCCACCTTACCAGTTCTATGCCTGTCTGGTGGCATGGTTCACACACCCCATATAGAATCTTAAAGGAAGTTATGAATTACTTTGGCTGGCAATGAAACCCAAAAGAACCATAGACTAACAAATATCCCAGTACCAAATAAAAGAAATCAACTTTTAGCTAGTTGGTCAGGGTCCAGTGACACCCAAAACAATGTAGACTATTTTTCTTGCCTCAGTGCCTCTCAGACACTGAAGGGAAGCCTTACTCCTGAAGAACCTGTGTGTTTATTCAGGACAGAGGACTCATTATATAAGATATATTTAACCTGAAACCCTCCTTCTTACTCTCTACTTTCCATGGCATTTGGAAATATTACACAAACTGCCAAGGGAAGGAAGTAATTATCCTAACCATCCAAGTGTCCCACCAATGAACCACAACAATGATTAGTATGGCAAGGTATCCTTAAATGTGCATTAGTGGCACGCTGCACTAGTGGTAATGAATAGTTGTCTAATTTGACTTAAATCCCACTTAGCATGAGGTAAATCATTTCTGGTAGTCAAATTTCTGGAGAGAATGAGGTCTTGGATGTTAGAAAAATAATGTACTACTTCCACATTGCTAGACTGGCATAATTCTTACTACATTCTATAGCTTATTTTTATGTACACATAAGAGAATATAATTTATACCTCTTATCAAAAATGCTTGGTTTTATAGAAAATGAAGAATATTACAGAGAAACACATCTGTATACAATGCCGAGATAATGAGAACATTTAGAGCCCAGCCCCAGTGCATGCCTGTTTATTATAGATCCTGTATTCTGACTCAGAAAACATTCTGGAAAAAAAGATGCAAAGATTTTAAAAGCCCGAATATCAAGAAGTCTACTGTGAGACAGTATCTTCTAGAAATGGCTGCATGAACAAGACTGGGACAGTATACATGTAAATGAGGAAGGAGAAAAACTTCCCTAAGTCTCCTCCCTAAATAAAGAAATACAGGTAACTAATGGCTACTGAAAGAGGAATATTTAGCCTCTTCCTGGAATGAGCTCCTTAGTTAGTTTCCCAGTACATGATGATCATCAACCTTGATCCCATACACAAGCAAGAAAATATCCAAAACAAATTGTACATAAATAACAATAATAATCAAAGAAAAAGAGGCTTTAAATTTGATTATGCAGGGGCTTGGAAAGGGTTGAAGAGAGAATACCTGGGAGAAGCAGAAATGTAGAAAGCAGAGAGATAAGTGATATAATTATACTTTTATTAGAACTACATATAATAAATAAAAATAAAATAAAAATTACTTTTAATAGTAGAAAGATTCTATTATTTCATTTTGATTGGCATTTATTTATAACTCTGGAGTGTTTTCCAGTCACTATAGGATTCCTGAAGACATTTTACTATCAAGCTAATAGAATATGTTCTTTTATATCCCCACAATTTATAAAATTTGAGGGTGAGGCAAAATAACATGATCTAGCATTACTTTTGTATCTTGGTATATAATATTTTATTAAAATATAGACTATGGAGTTTATTTGCATTTTAATGAAATGATAAGGGTGATAACCCTTATTGAAGTAAAACATATATATTATAAAACTTTATATTAATCATTTAAGTGATTCAATAGTAACAAGTACATTCATAGTATTATTAAATAATTACTATAATTTATCCTCAGAAAACTTTCATACTTATAAACTGAAACTCCATGTTTATCTTACAAGAATTCTGCACTTTCACATTCCTTCCAGTTCCTTGGAACAAATAACCTATTTTTACTTGGTCCAATATAATTTTATAAAAATTGAATACAGGTAACTTTAGTGGGTGTCTAACATTCATTGCAGAAGTCATGAATTATTAAATGAAATTTTATTACTAGGAACAGAATGTCTCAATGTAAATTGTTGGTCAGGGATCTTTCCTCCCCACCAGAGGATCTGAAAATAACACAGGATACCACCATTGTTTTTGCTTGGCTACCAGAACTAGATACAAAACCTATAACTGAATATAAAACATGTTCTGTCACAGGATGCAGAAAATTCAAACAGGAGCTGAGATGGAAGTTTCTACCTATACAATAGCACTGATAATGACAGAAGATGCTTTGCAGGTTGCTGGAAGAGAAACTTTATCAATGATAACATTCATCTATGGACCTTACTATACTACTTATCTGTTAAGCAAAACAGGATTATGAGTACAATAATGGCATGATTGCTTTCAACCCACCACTTGAAGCTTGAATTTATGATCTACCACCTTAGAGGAGAAATATGCCTGGTATTTATAAATATGATAAAAATTCTGGAAACAGAAACTCCACTTCAAGAGATTGTCCCCTAAAGAAGCCTCATTTTGTCCTTTGATTTCTTTGAACTTACACCTCAATAACAATCACAACAACAACAATGACCACATGTCAAAGACAAAAATAATTTCTTCACAGTAGTAGTTATCTTTCCATACTTGAATCACTGTACGAGATATGTAAAACAGGCAAATGCTATGGCATTTCAATTCTTTTAAAGATACTTTAGATAAAAAGTAAAAAAAAAAAGATATAAATGTAGAACAAGAATAAAGGTAATTGATAGGATGCCTGTTTAATACATGCCTGGTCCTGTATATGATTGCCAGAGCTGCTAAACAGAAACAAACAGATGCCAGGCAGTGGTGGCACACACCTTTAATCCCAGCACTTGGGAGGCAGAGGCAAGCAGATTTCTGAGTTTGAGGCTGGCCTGATCTACAGAGTGAGTTTCAGGACAGCCAGGGCTACACAGAGAAACCCTGTCTCGAAAACCCAACAACAACAACAACAACAAGAAACAAACAAACAGACACACAGACACAAACATGAATACACACACACACACAATCACACATACCCCCTTTGTTGTGAATGTCACACCCTCCAATGATCAGGTAATGAAATTCTGTCATCCAACTTAATGTGTTGTCAAATGATGTTTCTCAGGGAGTTTATACAATAGGGCCTCCTTTCATAAATAGGTAACTTTACAAAGAAGTGCAAGTTGCTTTTTTTGTTGTTATAGTTCTATATGAGACATATGGTATTACCTAGAAAAAGAAATTTTGAATCATATGTCTACACTCTTATCTTTTGCAGTGCTAAAGAACAAAGGACAAGACATATTCAGCCCAGACACTAGGCTTACTGTCATGTTATTCTTGTACTTACAGCCTTTAAAATACTGACAATATCTCTTTGTATTTTTCTCATTTTATTGGATATTTTCTTTATTTACATTTCAAAACTTATCTGCTTTCCCAGTTTCCCCACAGAAACCCCTTATCACCTCCCCCCTCCGTTTGCTTCTATAAGGGTATTCCCTGCACACAAACACAATCCCACCTCCCTGCCTTCAAGCCTTCACAGAACCAAGTGCATATCCTCCCATTGATGCCCAAAAAGGACATCCTCTGCTGCATATGCTGCTAGAGCCATGGGTCCTTCCATGTATATTCCTTGGTTGGTGGTTTAGTCCGCGAGAGCTCTGGGGATTCTGATTGGTTGACATTGTTATTCTTCCTATGGGTTGCAAATCCTTCAGTTCCTTCAGTCCTTTCTCTAACTCTGCCATTGGGGACCCTGGCTCAGTCCAATGGATGGCTGCAATCATCTGCCTCTCTATTTGTTAGGCTCTGGAAAAGACACTCAGGAGACAGCTATATCAGGCTCCTGTCAGCATGAACTTCTTGACATCAACAATAGTATCTGGGTTTGGTGAGTGTATATGGAATGGATCCCCAGTTGGAGAAATCTCTGGATGGCCTTTCCTTCAGTCTCTGCTCCACTCTTTGTTTCCATATTTCCACCTGTATTTAGTTTCCCTTTCTAAGAAGGACCAAAGCACACACACTTTGGTCTTCCTTCTTTTTGAACTTCATGTGGTCTGTGAATTGTATCATGGGAATTCCAAGCTTTTGAGTTAATATACACTTACAGTGAGTATATACCATATGTATTCTTTTGTGATTAGGTTACCTCACTCAGGATGGTATTTTGTCATTCTATCCACTTGCCTAAGAATTTCAAGAAGTCATTGTTTTTAGTAGCTGAGTAGTACTCCATTGTGCAAATGTACCACAATTTCTGCATCCATTCTTCTGTTGAAGGACATCTGGGTTCTTTCCAGCTTCTGGCTATTATAAAGAAGGCTGCTAAGAACATAATGGAGCATTTTTGCTTGTTATATATTAGAGAATTTTTGAGTATATGCCCAGAAGTGGTATATATGGGTCCTAAGGTAAAACTATATTTAATTTTTTGAAGAAACTACAGACTGATTTCCACAGTGGTTACATAAGCTTGCAATCCCACCTGCAATGGATGAGTGTTCCTTTTTCTCCACATCTTTGCCAGCATCTGCTGTCACCTGAGTTTTGGATCTTAACAAATCTGACTGGTGTGACGTACAATCTCAGGGTTGTTTTGATTTGCATTTCCCTGATGACTAAGGATGTTGAACATTTCTTTAGGTGCTTAATGACCATTAAAGTTTTCTCAGTTGAGAATTTTCAGCCATTTGATATTCCTCAGTTGAAAATTCTTTATCTCTATACTCCACTTTTTAATAGGGTTATTTGATTCACTGGAATCTAAACTTCTTGAGATTTTCATATATATTAGATATTAGGCCTCTATCTGATGTAGGATTGGGTGCCATCTGAAGGCAGGGTCTTATGCAGAAGCCATGAAGGGATGTTCTTTATTGGCCTGCTCATCATCACTTATTCATTCTGCTTTCTTATGCAATCCAGGACAACCAGCCTATGAGTAGTAGCACCAACAATGATCTGAGTATTTCCTATCAATCACTAATTAAAAAATTATAACTCTATCTTTTAGAAGCATTTTATCAATTGAGATTCCCTCCTTTCTGATGACTATAACTCTAGCTAAAGTCAGGTTGACAAAAACTAGTGAGCACAATGTTACTAGCCAGCTGTGATCTCTAAAAACAATATAAAAATCTTGATGGACAAGATTCTCTACCTGTGCAATAGTAAAGCAATCATTGGTGGAGATGGTTAAGCAAAAATTCTGTGATTAGATTTGAGGTATGCTTCATTGCAGGAAATCCATACCTGGTTCACAAGGCAATGAACTTAGTTAAAGAAATATCTGGAAAGGTCCCAAGTCCGAGTGATGAACTTCTTATTATACTTTAATGAAATTTTCACAGCAACATACTGTCTTCTATAGATCTATTTTATACCCATAAGTAAATGTGTAGCCCCAATTTTAATCACAAAATTCTCCTTTTGCAGTGAACAGCAGTTAATGTTGACTCATTACTACCCAAGATTTTGAGGAGTTACTGTTGAGGGCTCAACCTAAACAAGAAACTTTATTGTTTCTTCTAAAGCTCAGGGAACGTTTTAATGATAGGATGGCAAATGTGTGAGAGCTAGAAGATGGGATGAAGAGCTGAAAAATGCCATTGTCTATACTCACAAAAAACATTACAAACATGAATTATCAAAAATTATCAATGCTTGCATTGTATCCACTACAAGGTTGGCCTGTTAACTATTAGTAATGGGAAGAGAAGGCCTCACAACACTTTACCGCTTACAATTAAACTATTGGCTATTGATGGATTCTTTAAGAGTCTGATTCATTGTCTTCAGTTACATACCTACAACTGAGTCTATTTTGCTCAGTAATAAATTTAGTGTCAAACAGCTTAGGTTAAACTCAATGGAGCAAAAAGCAAGTAAATATAAATGTGAGAAAATAGTATAGGCCAGAGAAGGATTAGAAAATGGGCTATGGAGATTGGAGAGGGTAGAGGTGAGACTATGAAACCATCAAAGAATAAATTTTATTAATAAAACAAAAAATTTGTGGGTTCACTAATTTGTAAATGTTCATAACATTCACACAGCAATAATTCAATCATCTGCCAAAAGAGTAATCATAACTCAACCTGAACACAATACTTTCTCAAGATTATACTACTGTGGGAATCAATTGTGCTAGTATAAAGGAAAGAAGAGAGCTCCCAGATGCTAAGAGACCGCTCTGATGTTATGTTTGGAACACTTTAGATACACAATGCCTCATGCCACAGATGGTGGGATCTTCATTTGCATGAAACAATCAATTCATTTCTTTCTCAAGACATTTGAACTGGTGTTCTGTCACCTGATCAAAAAAGTCTCATTATTGCTGCATTCATAAGCTATTTTGGATGAAATATATTCAGAGTAGTGTTCCAATGTACAAAATGACATTAAATAGCAGGAAGGTTAGTGGAAAGAGATGATCTTTGGGGCATAAAACATATATTTAATTTCTACATGTGCAGCTTAACAGATGTGTGACTTTGAATAGAGCTTATTCTACCCTGAATATTAGCGAGAATAACCTCAATGAAGAAGATAATATTCATTAAATGTATTATAAAAAGTTGTGGCTCTATTTAATTTAGTATAAATTAAAAATATAAAGTCATTTCTCTAGACCAAACATACTAATTTTTTAAATATTATTAGTCTCAACATGTAACAGAGTATTATTAAATAGTTGTTCAGTGAGTAAATGGAATAATATGTTTGCAATGAGTTTTTGTAAGCAGTGTGATGAATTGACAGATGAACCATATATAGACACTGTTTCAAAGAGCTATTTTCATTTTATAATGTTAGATATAAATTTTAAATATAGTCTTAATACAGTCTCAATTTCACAGACAATTTAAGACTCCCTTATGAAAGGAGATATTTTGATATAATATACGAAATATATCATATTGAGTTATTAGCATCACTTTAAATTACATCAGAATATTTATTACTATCCTTCCCTTTTAGTCATATTCTGTATAGTTTCCTTGAATCAAAAATATTATTCTACATTTTCTGTTTTTCACTTTATTTCTCTTTGAGATTTCTGCTATAACACTAAATGAAGAAAATTTATGTTTCAACATGAAGTACAGACATCTAAATTACACAGCAGGCTGGAATTTTCTAAGGAAATCAAGAACAACAATGAATTTAGGTGAATGTTCTCAAAATGACAGAGAATTTTAGAAACAGAGCCATGCATAGATTCACAGTGACTTCTGGCATAATATTCCACTATTATATATTCTACATGTGTTCTGACAACTCAAATACTTCTTATCTTACAGGTATATTCTTAAAGTTAAAACCTTGAATATTTTTGAAGATAAAAAGTAATTCAAGTAGTTAAATGCAAGTAAAAGAGAATAAAATATATTTTGTCCTTTGGACATAGCCTTACATATAAACTATTTATATAAAATAAAAACTTGTTATTATGAATGACAATGCATGATCATAAAAGACATGATATTAAAAAGTAAAATAGAAAAAGTAGGTCAGCAAGATCAGTACATAGGTCACACGCAAACAAACATGATTATGTGAATTAGATCCCTAGGAGCAACATGGTAGGAGAAGGGACTCTTCTAGATATGTGAGATGGCACACACATACACATACACATACACATACACATACACATACACATACACATACACACACACACATATTCAAATACATATAAAATCATTAAATAAATATATTTCTTAAAACAAAATATAGCAGAATATAATGGAAATGGGTAAATTAAAGAAATATAGTATAGTATATTTTTTATAGAATAACATGTACAGTAAGATAGATCTGTTGAATTTCTATGCAAATTTACTTGTTTATTATTTTAGTGAAAAATAACATACCAAACACTATTGGATTTTGAAATATAATATACAGCATATTTTCTACTTCATAGATGTCTAAAACTGTTCTAATAGTTATTAAGAAAACCAAAATATTCAATGACAATTCTATGTCAGACATTGTTAAGAATTTTCTCATATTCTAAGTAAATAAAACACAAGAATGACTTGCACAAATTGTAAAAAGTATCTAAGAGATTATTTTGATTAAAACATGGAAAATTAACATTGGGCTACTCAGTGATGGAAACTACTATATTTCAATTTCTGCTAGCATGTCTTTTGCTTTTGTTGGCTGATAAGTACTGAACATATCCAGTTGTAATATTAATAATAAGATTTACAATGGAGGGTACTCTTCCTTCAGCTTCTACAAACTTTTCTGAGCACTCATATTAACAAATGTTATCTGAAAGCTTAAACAACAAAATTTGGAAATTATACATGTCATGTCCAGTGGATATGAATTTGGAATATATGTATGTATATATGACTTAGATTTATTTGTTTTGATCATTTGTTTTAATTATTTTAACTGCATATATGTCTGTGTTCAACATACCTGCCTGGTGTCCACAGAGGCCAGGACAGATGTCAGATCCCCTTAATGGAAATTTTAGATGATTTTTATCCAACCTGTGAATGCTGGCAATAAATCTAGATCTTCTGGTACAGCAAATAGAGGCCAGCTTGGTCTACAGACTGAGTTCCAGGACAATCAGGGCTACACAGAGATACCATGTATAGAAAAAAACAAACAAAATACCCCCCAAAAACCAAAAGACAAAACAAAACATGAAAGAAAGAAAGGAAGGAAAAAAGAAAGGAAGGAAGGAAGGAAGAATATTAACAGCAGCTAGAGAAAAAGGCCAGGTAACATATAAAGGCAGACCTATGAGAATTATACCCACCTTCTCAACAGAGACTTTAAAAGTTGGGTCCTGGACAGGTATCTTGCAACTTCTAAAAATCCACAGATGCCAACTACTATACCTAGAAAAAGTCAAATCACCATAGGTGGAGAAAACAAGATATTTCAAGACAAGTCCAAATTCAAACAATATATATCCACAAATCCAGCCCCGCAGAAAATACTAACTGGAAAACTCCAACCCAATGAGGATAACTACAACTAAGAAATACAGAAAATAAATAATTCCATACCAGCAAAATAGGGAAGCACACATAAACACACATACATACACTAATACCACCAACATCAAAATAACAGGAAATGACAGTCATTAGTTGTTATATTTTTCAAAATCAATGGGTACAAATCCCCAATAAAAAGACACAGGCTAACCAAATGGATCTGAAAACAGGATCTATCATACTGCTGAATTCTGGAAATATACGTTAGCAATAAAGATAGACCTTACCTCAGGGTAAAGGGCTGGAAAAAAGGTTTTCAAGCAAATGGACCTAGGAACCAATTTGGAATAGTCATACTAATATCCAGTAAAAACAGACTTTCATCCAAAATGAGACTAAAGAGGCAGGGAAGGACACATCATGCTCATTAAAGGAAAAATCTACCAAGATGATATCTTAATTCTGAACATATATGCCCCCAAAACAAGGGCATCTACATTGGTAAAAGAATCATTACTAAAGCTTAAATTTCACAACAAGCATCATACATTAATATTGAGAAATTTCACCACACCACTCTCACCAATAGACAGGTTATCCAGACAAAAACAAAATAGAAAAATAGTAATGAAACTAACAGGTACTATGAATCAAGTAGATCTAAAGGCATCTATAAAATTTCTCAGATGGAAAGAATATTTTTTCTCAGTACCTTATGCATCCTTCTCCAGAATTGACCATATAACCATTCACAAAACAAGCCTCAACAAATATATGAGAATTGAAATAATGCCTTTTATCTTCTCAGACCACCATGAATAAAAGTTGGACTTAAACAAAAACAGAAAGACTGGAAAGTCTATATACTAATAGAAATTGAATAATTCTCTAGTCTAAGATCTATGGGTCATGGAAGAAATGAAGACAGGAATTAAATGCTTTCTAGAATCCAACTAAAATGAAGGCACAATGTACCCAAATTTATGGGATACAGTGAAGGTAATGCTAAGAGGAAAGTTTATAACACTTAACAACAGACACTGAGGAAATTCAAAGAATCATTAGATCTTACTTTAAATGTTTGTACTCCACTAAACTGAAAAATCTTAATGAAATAAACAATTTTCAGTAGCCCTGAAAATTAAAGTTAAAAAGACAATACCTTTCACAATAGCAACAAATAATATAAAATATCTTTCGTGTAATTTTAACCAAGGATGAGAAAGACTTATATTACAAGAACTTTGAGGCACTGAAGAAAGAAATTTAAGAATATTTAAGAAGATAGAAAGATCAGTTATGTTCATGGATTGGTAGGATTAACATAGTGAAAATGATATATTACCAAAAGAAATCTATAGATTCAGTGCAATTCCCATCAAAATTCTAACACACTTCTTTACAGATCTTCAAAGAACAAGTTTCAACTTCATATGGAAAAAAATAATGAAGGATAGCTGAAACAATGCTGTACAATCAAAGAACTTCTGGAGGTACCACCATTCCTGACTTCAAGCTGTACTACAGGAAATAGTAATAAAAACTGCATAGTATTGGTATAGAAACAGACAAATGGATCATTGGAATTGAATCAAAGACCCAGTAATAAACCCAGACATATATAGACACTTGATTTTTGACCAAAAACTGAAACAATACAGTGAAAAAAAAGAGAGCATCAAATGGTGCTAGTCTACCTGGATGTCTGCATGTAGAAGAATGAAATTAGGTCTATATTTATCACCCAGCACAAAGTCAAGTCTAAGTCAATCAAAGACCTTAAGGTGAAACTGGACATAATAAATGTAATAGAACAGAAAGTGGAGAATATCCTGAACTCATTGGTACAGGAGATCACTTCTTGAAGAGAACACAAATGTCTCAGGCTGTGATAAATGGAACCTAATGAAATTAAAAAGCTTTGGTAAGCAAAGGACACTGCCAATAGGACAGCATCTTCACCATTTATACCTTTGATAGAGGGTTAATAAGCAACATTTATAAAGAACTCAAGAAATTAGATACAAACAACTCAAATAACCCAATTTAAAAATAATGTACAGAACTATATAGAGAATTTTCAACAGAAAAATGTCAAATGGCTGAGAAGCACTTAAATGTTCAAAATCCTTAGTAATCAAGGAGTTGCAACTGAAAACAATTAGGAGATTCTATCTCACACTGGTAAGAATGGATAAGATAAAAAACTCAGGTGAAAGCTCATACTGCTGAGGTTGTGGAACAAGGGAGACACTCCTCCATTGCTTATGGGTGTGCAAAATTGTACAACCACTTTGGAAACCACTTTGGTGTTTTTTCAGAAAACCTCAAGACCCACTCCTGGGTACCTAAAAGATACAATTGAGTGGTTCATTCCATTTTACAATCATTCCCCTCAGGCTTGTCCAGAGACTGATTGCCCAGGTCATTGCCGATTTTTGTCAAGTAGACCGCAGTTACATCACAACTTCCACTACTTTCTGAACTTCTCCTTTTCTACTCATCTTGTATCTCTTTCACAAGTTACCTTTCACTTTTATATCCTTTTTGTATTTTAACATATTGCCACCTTCTACGTTCATCTATAGTTTAAATCTATATTCTATACAGAAATAGAAACATGGAATATTTAACTATTTGAATGTAGCTCATGATGTTCTCTGGTTCCATCTATTAACCTTCATTGTACTTGGTTTCATTTTTATGTCTGAATAAATTCCAGTGGGCATATTACCAATTTTTTTTAATTCATTTGTTTATAAACATCCAGATTGACCCCATAACTACTCCAATGTTAATGCTATTAATAGTACCACAATACATTTAGGTTTACAAGCATCTCTAATTTGTGGTGATAAAAATAACTTAAAGTATATACCTAGGATTGGTAAAATTGGATGATGTGGTAGGTCTACTTTTTGAACTAAGTTCATATTGTTTTTCATAGTCATGGCATTAGTGAATATTCTTACCAACTATGTGTAAAATTTCTTTTATTTCCTATCCAACTTACTACTTTTAAAAAATATCCCTGCCTTCAAAAGGTATTGTCAAATTTCAGTGCTATTTAGTTTCTTAAAACTCATATTAATCATTCATATGTTTGATATTTAAAAGTTATTAATATTTTCAAGGTCAAATTAAACCTTTTACAAGCATTAACTATTATGACATTTTCCTTTTGTAAAAATTAATGAAGCATGATATTTAGACAGAGAGTTTAAAATATATTCAGAGAAAAGTTGAAATTAAATTTATATTTGGAATAGTTTTTACAACTGATGGTAACATTAATATGTTATGAAAATATCCAATAACGAGTTAACATTACTGAATTTGAGACATGCTTATGTTATTAATTCCATGTAATCACATAATCTATGTAAATATAAATATTTAGTGTGGTCAAAGATGATAATGAAATCAAACTTGCAAACAATGACACTAAACCAAAAAAAATTCTAATGTATTATTCAAAAGTTGAGTCAATTTTTTTTTAATATTTTGAATTTCAAATAATAGAAGATATGTTTTACTAAGGTTTTCAGGATCATATTTTTCACACAAAATTGTGTATATTTGTAACTGTATAATATATAGTAAAATAGATTACTCATTCTGCTTTTTCTTTACTTTTCCACTACTGGATATTGAACTCAGTACATACATAATAGGCAAGACTTGTATCATTCAGTTGTATCCCTAGCTTTATATTGTTATTTAAATACTTTTTGCTTAATTCCTAAAACCATACTTTATCTTGAGATTCTTACTATTTACCATTTCTCTTTGAGATTTGTCCAAAAAATATTTTAATGAAGAAATTTTAGAGATTCCACCTTTTGCATCAATAAAGTATAAACATTTTTTTAAAAAAATATTATGAAAATGAAACTGACATTCTATAATTTTAAAATATTACATTATAAAATATCAATATGTAAATGAAGTATTTATCTTAATAGTTACACTAATCTTGCATTGTAAATAACATTGCTAATTCTCTATGTTCTGTCCTATTTTCAATAACTGTCTCTTACACTTACAAATAAATATTCATCAATTGCACATATATAATTCTATTCCCTGTTTGGTAATAATTCAAAGGAATTATTCTTTCCCTCAAAAAGAAGTATAATCTTCTTTTGCCTTTGAATATTATCTGCCTTTGTCTTAACATGTTTCTATAGGTTAAGCCATATTGTGTCCCTTTGAAATGATTAGAAGGCATATACATATATATATATTATGCATAATATTCAACAGCAATCAATTAAATGTGAACTCCATATAGGAGAGTTAAGAAGTTTCTGCTCCAAATCATTATATATATATATATATATATATACATAACCTACAGAAAACTTAGCTTAGTGGAAACTTTGAGGCAAAAGTAGGATACTTAATTTATTGTGACTGCAGAAACTTTTTTCAGATTAATGATATTTATTTATTTTTGAAATGTATTCCTCCATTAATTACCATCTTCCCACACATAACGACACTTGACATTAAAAAATGAAAGCAAAGGAGTAAAGGGGGAGAAAAAAACTAGTATATTGTCACACACTCACAGCAGTACTACCAGAGACATAGGCAGACCGACTTGAGAGCAGCTACTCTCATAAAACTTGTGACAGCAGAAGGACAGTGAAGTTTCTGTAGTAGGCAGCACGTTATTTTGTCTATGATTTTTCAAGATTATAATCCAATTACATCATTTTCCCTTCCCTTTCTTCCTGCTAAATCCTCTCATATACTGCCCTTGCTTTGTTTCACATCCATGGTGGCCTTTTATCATTGTTATTAGATGCTTATTCCATGGAGAAAACTGAACATAAGGAAACATAGCTTCAGTAGGTGGAGTTGTGAGCAGAGTTGTGGCAAAAGAAAACAAGAGTTTGAGGCCTCAGAAATCATTAGTAGTTTTTTTAGTTGTGCACACAGTATTATTAGAGAATATTGGAGAGTGGGATACAGAATTAGAAAAAGAAATAAATCAGATTCACTCAGGCAGTAGTATAATGTAAGTGAGGGGGGGGGAAAGGAGAAACAAGAGTTATTTGGAAAATGCAATTGATACGGGGCTCAGTATCAAAGATTTACAGTCTAACCAGAAAGGAATGCTGTAGTAAGAATGCAGTATTGAATTTGGATAGCTGTTGCTTCTTTCCTGTTTTTTTTTGGGGGGGGTGGGGGCACTGGCTCTGTGCAGTGTTGGCAAGGTGCATTTAAGTGGTCTTAATTGATTCTGAAACATCATTATTCAAAGCACTGTCTTATATTCAAGAACTCACATACACTCATTCAGGGCATGTTGGCCTGGAATGTTTGTTTCAGAACAATGTAAATACTACTGAGTCTGGTCCACAGAGAGCTCCATACATTGAAAATTTTTTTTAGATACTTTGGATAATATAACCCACATACAATTAAGGCTAACCAATTAGGAAATCTAGGAACCAGTGTTCTTCCTTGGAGGACTAAGTAGTTGCAAATGATTACTTGCTTGAATTAAGTGCCAGAAAGATGATGATCCCTCACATGGACCACTTGTGCTTTTGAGTACTCTCAGCCTTTCCTGTGGATTGTTACACTGAATGTTTCCACATCCTTATTTCAAAATATTTTTCTGTATAAGAAACTGAAGAAAGCTTGAAGCCTATGTCAATCTGTACACAGAAACAGGAGAGCACAGAGCAGTTATATCCAGCTCTGTTATAAAATCATAGTCTCTGGTTTCAAGACTAGCAGGTACCACAATGGCTGAAAAAGAAGCACAGAACCTGCTCCCTGCAGGTCATGCTTACCTTAAGAAGATGCAGAAGAAATAGCATAGAAAGAGTCCCTTCACAGTTGATCTTTCTACAAGACAAGGAACCTGATTTTTTTCTTCAATACTTGTGTTGGAGAGACCAGGAATTCAAGGCCCGTACCTAAACATAATAAAATAAACGTACAGCCATCTAATGTCCAATATCAAATTAAATTGAGAGATACTTGAAACAATCCCTGTAAAAACAGGATCAAGACAAGGATGTCCATTTTCCCCATATCTGTTCAATATAGTACTTGAAGTTTTAGCCATTGCAATATGACAACAAAGGAAAAAAAGGGGATATAAATTGTCAAAGAAAAAATAAATGTATCATTATTGGCAGATGATATTATAAGTGACCCCAAAAATTCTAACAGAGAACTTCTACAGCTGATAAACAACTTCAGTAAAGTGGGTGGATATAAAAAAAATAACTGAAATAAATCAGTACCCTTCCTTTTATACAAATGATAAATGGGCTGAGAAAGAAACTAAGGAAACAACACCCTTCACAATAGTCACAAACAGTATAAAATATCCTTAGGTAAGTCTAACCAAGTGAGTGAAAGATCTACATGACAATAACTTCAAGTCTCTCAAGAAAGAAATCGAAGATTTCAGAAAATGGAGAGATATCTCATGCTCACAGATTGTCAGAATTAATATAATAAAAATGGTTGTCCTCCAAAAAACATCTAGAGATTCAATGCAGTCCCCATCAATATCCCAACACAAAATTTCAAAGATATGGAAAGAGCAATTCACAAATTCATCTGGAAAAGAAAACACCCAGAATAGCAAAACCATTACTTAACAATAAGAGAAGCTTGGGGAAATCACCATCCCTGAACTCAAGCTGTATTACAGAGCAAGAGTGATAAAAACTGTATGGTATTGGTACAAAGACAGGCACTTTGATCCATGGAGTATAATTGAAGACCCAGAAATAAAACCATGCACTTACAGACACCTGATTTTTGTTAACAAAGCCAAAAATACACAATGAGAAAAAAAGCATCTTCGATAAATGGCGCTTGTCTAACTGACAGTTCATATTTAGAAACATGAAAATAAATCCATACCTGTCACCTTGCACAAAGCTCAAGTCCAAGTGGATCAAGGACCTCAACCTAAAACCAGATATACTGAATCTAATAGAAGAGAAAGTGGGAAAGAGCCTCAAACTTATTGGCATGGGGGGAACTTTCCTAAACAGAACTCCAATGTCTCAGGCTCTGTGAAACAGAATTGATAAATGAGACCTCATGAAACTGGAAAGCTTCCTTAAGGTAAAGGATGTAGCCAATAGGACAAATCATCAACCTACCAATTGTGAAAAAAAAAAAAAAAACCCTTCACTATCCCTACATAAGATAGAAAGCTAATATACAAAATATATAAAGAACTCAAGAAGCTAATCACC
>JADRCC010134263.1:0-19713 GCA_019843855.1 Hylomyscus alleni
CACACACACACACACACACACACACCATATAATTTGAGTTCAGAGATTGTTGTTTTGATTCAGGACCATCTTTCATGTTTTAAATTGAATAAAAATAAGTTCTTAATTTTCTTATATCGCTTCTTTTGTAATCTGGAGAACCCAAACAATGCCATCTAATCTGTGAATACAGTGGGAGACTAGAAAGGACTGGAAGAGTAGCTGGCCAGTCAGTGGTGGCTGGCATTATAATTAACCACTTTCAGCAGTAGCATCCTGGAGTAGACAAACCATAGCTCGTGGGCTGGGTCTAGCTTGTGGCATGTTTTTGTATGGATACCAGCGTTTTACTGAACACAGCTCAGAAGCCAGGAGTCGGAAATAGCTACTCTCTTCTTTAGCGTAGATCCATCCTAACATATTCCACGGACCAGGTTGCTCCCCAAGACGCTTATCACAGGTCTGTGACAGAGAAACTACAGAAATTAAGATTAAATGTTTGGAAACATCTGTAAATATCAGCCACTGAAGGCCAAGTTCATTCTCATGAAAAACAAAACAACATTGTCTTATGGTAGAGTAGAAATAAAAAAAAACAACAAACAAAAAGTAAAGCATAAAGCCTAGTCATCCCCACTGGAATGGAATCTAATATCTTGTTAGGGGATTTTGCTGTCCCAGTAACTTAGTAAGACATGTTCATGTGCTTACAGATGGAAACATCGAGAAACCTATCAGGTATGAATGACAAACATGTCGTGAGATTGCAAGTGACCCAGGAAGGCTGATGAACAAGCACATTAATAACGTCATGCTTATGGATTTTCTATGCAGATAATGGGCCAGCCGCAGTTCACTCATCAGCTAATACAGTTGTAATGTGTTGTTTCGTATCTGAGAGAAGGCAGCCACCTTTGGATATTGCAGATGCCGCCTGCACACATGTGAATACTCATTCCCTTTTGGGGTAAATATATTTTAAACTGATACGTTATCACCTCCACCAAGTTTCCTGGAAATCCAAGCAAATAACATTTCTACGAGAGTTCTCATGTTTTTGTTGAATGGGCACATTAAAAACAAAAGAGAGAAAGAAAAAAAAATAAAAAAGCAGGCTGACTTTTTCCTTTCCTCTTTTAGAATCGGTTCCAAGTAGTCAAGCCTGCCAGAGAAAACAGACAAACTCTCAAGCATAACAATGCCTATTATGTGTCGGGTGGGCACTGCCAGACTCTGATTACTGTCCAGACATTAACCCTCGGAGTGTCTTAGGGAAGAAAGACCAAGTCGGAACCCAGACATTTCCAGAATTCTACAGACATTCATGGTGTGAGGACTTGTGTCTTTATAATAAGTAATGCTAAAGGGACAGGCAAATGAAAGGCCCCATCGCCCCTGCCCTGGAGGTTGTCAAGCCTCATTCTTCCAAGCAGACTGGACAGACCTCCTTGCCTCTGCCCTTCTTTTTGTGGGCTTGTCTGATGATGTGTGAGTAGAGAGACCCCTTTCTACCTCCCCTATGTGTGGTATCCACTCCAGGTCAGAGGGAAGTGTCAAATTCTGCAACCATAGAGGAGACTCTGTGGGTTTGTTAGGGTCACCCCTTCATAGTAAGGCTGCTGGAAACAAAATGAAACAAAACAGAAAAACTCTGGTGATAAGTTTCATTTTCTTCCTCAGGCATCCTTTGCAGGTCAACAGTCTCAGCTCCCAGATAAAGAGAGCACAATGCTGCTCTCACTGAGAGGGTGATACAGTGTCTTAGCCAGATGTCTAGTGCATGCCTTCATACTGTGGGCATACACACTATGGATCTATGTGGCATTCTCTTGTGTATATGAATATATATGTTTATATGTGTTTGTATGTATCTGTTCACACACACACACACACACTTATGAAACTTTGGAGTAGATGAACATATCAAGTTAATTATGATCAGTAAGCCTACCATTTGCTGAGAGCTAATTCATGCCATACCTTCATTTAATCCTTAAAAGCAATTCCTAAAATGGCCCCATTTTGCCTATTAATAAACTAGGCCTACAAGTGTGATTAAGCAGTACAGGGGGTCCCTACATGCCTAGGAAGTTCAGTTCACCCCAGTTCAGGGGACCACAGGTTGTCAGTGTCAGAGTTGAGATCCATGACCAATGCAAGGAACAGTTGCTAAGTTTCCTTCCTAAAGATGAGCGAAAATGTAAAATGATGCTAATGTCCTTTCTTACAAAATTATATGCTGGTTGGAGAAAATGGGAACCATACAGAATAAAAAGAATGTGGGAGAGGGTGGGCAGAATGTAGTATTTGACCTGTACCTCCATGGCACAGACACTCATGAAGCCGAGGCAGAGGGGAGATCCTTCAGCTACTGTCTATGTGTGTGCTGTACGGTAAGAGAGCTGGACTTGGGCATTTCTGACTCAGGGCTAATTCTATTACATAGAATGGGAGGAATGAGTAGGTGGGGGTTCCTCAAGGCTGTCTCTACTTATCTTTATGTTACCCATCGTTGATAACCTTTGGGTCACTGCCAAGCTATACTCAAAGGAAACCCCTAAAATAATAGTCATCTTAACTAGATGTAATGATGATGTCTAGAGAAGTCAGTGTAGAAGCAAAAGCACCCTGAACTTTCTGTGCATTGAGATGATAAGATTCCATAGGCTAACTGTTTCAGAGATGAGATGTCTGTCCTCTGGATAGGAAAAGGTACCTTGGGTGGAGGGCCAAGAAGAATCGATCCCATTGCTTCCCTTGTTTGTTTCACCTTGTAGGCACATCTGCTTAGTGCTTTTCCCTAGAGACTGGTAAACATACAAGAAAGAAATGTATCACCCCTTAGCCCAGAGGTTCTCAACCTGTGGATCGAGACCCCTGTGGGGGAATCACATATCAGATATTCTGTATATCAGATATTTACATTATGATTCATAACAGTAGCAAAGTTAGAGTTATAAAGTAGCAATGAAATAATTTTTTGGTTGGGGGGGTCCCTACAATACAGTGAACTGTATTAAAGACTTATAGCATTAGGATGGTTAAGAACCACCACAATAGCCCATTCTAAGGAAGAGGTCACTCTCTGCTAACATGGACATCCTCAGAGTTGGGAACCCTTTTGTAGCCAAGGGAGGGATCTGGCTCAAAAGCAAGAGAACAATGAGCTTCCTACCAGGCTGCTTCTAAGCCTTGCTGTTCTGTTCTAAACAGATGAAAGGCAGTGTACATGGATGTGATCTGGATCCTGGACAGCCATCCTACCTCACTCTGAAAAAGTAAGGCCTGCCTTTGACCCTTAGGGGTTTAGGATAGATCTCAGACTGAAAACATTCTGGACTAGTTGTAATAATCCTGGCTTCTGTGCATATTTTAAAGAAGAGTGGTAGACTCTTTTATATGAGCCACATGATTTAACATCTCGTTCCTAGTTTTTAAAGTGTATCCTGAGACTGCATATGGTTCTGGAATATTTGCTGGAAACTCTGTCCATTGTTTCCAAAGGGCGTGGGCCAAATGCCCATCATTAAAACCCTGAAGTGATTGGATGGACATGAAGAAGAGGAACAGGACTGCAGGATAAAAAAATAACTGTCTGAGACTTGGTGAGTCTCAAACAATGGGGCAGCTGTTTTCCTATAAACAGATGATTATTATTATTTCTACCTAGACAGCTTGATAGCAGGCATTATCTTCTCTCTGAGTGTCTTATCAAGTTCTGGCTGTGTGAGGCGTGGGTGATAAGGGGTAAGAAATGTCACCCATGGGATTGTCAAGGGTGATTTCCATGCAGGCTGCACAGCAGTCAGTGTCTCAGAACTGAAAGAGAGTCCTATTGTTCACACCGGGCTCTCGCTCTTCCGACTATGCCAGGAGTGAAGAAAAGAAGAGGGAGCTGCTATTGTGTGGGGGATTGAGATTTCCTTACTCGCAGCTGAACATCA
The DNA here is from genome assembly GCA_019843855.1 of Hylomyscus alleni. NCBI lineage: Eukaryota > Metazoa > Chordata > Mammalia > Rodentia > Muridae > Hylomyscus > Hylomyscus alleni. The sequence continues at coordinate 3,924 of JADRCC010134263.1, forward strand.
AGCAGTCTTGATTTTTGAAAAGCAGGATCATCGTGGAATATCTTTGAAGGGAGAGAAGAAGAATGAAATGAGCTTGAGTTTCTCAGAACTTTAAGAGGGTGTGAAAAAAGAGAATGTGGCATTCTCAAATCTTGGGACTTAAGATCCGAGACACATGAGCCCCAGAGTTTCTGAGCAAGATCCCCTAACTACAGTGTGTGATCCAGTTCTTATGTGTATTCTCTGCCCTGGACCACTCATCAGAAAATTGGGTTTTCAGATTGCTGTTTTACTGTCTCTGTCTTCATCATACTAAATCCTGGAAAGGAATTAATATGTTATTGCAATTAAGCTTATTTTGAATATTCTGTCTCTGAATATTTGAGAAAAAAAATACATTCTCTTTCTATTTTTGTTTCACCGTTTCAGTTTTCTAGCCTTATATTTTTCTTTGAGAAAACATGGCATCAGGAAGAAGAGAAAAAAAAAAAGACAAAGCCATGCTATGTTCATATAGAGTTCTCTACAAAGTGTTCCAAACACTCGCGTCCTCTCTGGGTAGTATTGGGGTCATGCAGATGATATAATGTATGCCACTCGGGAAAGAACCAACTCTGTTTCCCCTCCCCCAATGTTTTAAATCTCTGTGGTAAGTGGAATTTCAAATGAATAAGATACTTTGCTCTTAAACCAACACAAATGAAATCTTAGCTGTGGCGTCACAGAGATAGGGAAAGAATCAAGATGAGAAAGGAAGGGCAAAGAGAAGGCACAAAGAGGCAAGAGGGACGTGGACAAGGACAAGTGGCTTTGGCTCCACCTGACGGAGTCTGCGGTCTGTGTTCCTGTAGCACCTTGGCTGAATTGAGTACTGGAGACCCATTTGTTAGTTGAGTTAGTGGAAAGAAGCAGGCTATCAGCATTAAGATATGGGAGGAATGCTACTTGAGCTAGGGAGATTGTTTCCTGGTGTTGGAGACCGTGTCTCACTATGGGGCTGAGTCTGGCCTGGAGTTTATAATCAGCCACTCTTAATGTGACAGGATTACAGGTGTGTACCCCCATGCCTGGCTCAATCATTCCAGTTTCTTCAGCCCTTGAGAATTTAGTAGGAAGCTTAGATTTACTACTTTTAAAAACTTTAAAAAAAACCCATTAATTTGTTATCTTTAAAGAACACTTTAAATGTATTCCTTGACAATGTCATCCCTGTATACAGTGTATCTGGATATCCACCAAACTCTTCCTGCTCCTTTATCAAATAACGTAAGTAAGCTCACCTTATGACGTTCCCAGCCACTGGCTTTTGAGCAGGTTTATACTGCCAGATACAAACCCTCCTGTGGATCTGGCCTCCAAGTCAATCAGAAAGTGGTTGGTTGACCCCACAACCATCATGCAAGTAATAGCACCACTGGATGTGTTTTGCCTGGCAGGTTGGTAGTGTAGCATGGAGGGGCCACAACTAAGGCTGCTGTAGATAATTCTCCCCCAGCAGCCTGTGTAGCATCTTATGACACTATGAAAGCCAGCATAAGGCACAGTTTGGATTTGCTTGGCCCAGGGAATGGCACTATTTGTAGGTGTGGCCTTTGTGGAGTACATGTCACCTTGTTGGAGTAGGTGTGTCACTGTGAGTGTGGGCTATAAGAGCCTCATCCTAGCTGCCTGGAAGTCAGTATTCTGCTAGCAGCCTTCCAATGAAGATGTAGAATTCTCAGCTCCTCCAGCACCATGCCTGCCTGGATGCTGCCATGTTTCCACCTTGATAATAATGGACTGAACCTCTGACCCTGTAAGCCAGCCCCAATTAAATGTTGTTCTTTTAAGAGTTGTCTTGGTCATGATATCTGTTCACAGCAATAAAACCCAAACTAAGGCATCAGGGAAGAGATTTCAGCTTGATTTCTCTCAACCCTATAACCAAAGTGTGTTATCTTCAACAGGATAGTATTACCATCTAGTTATTGTGAATAACCAAGAGCAATGCCAATAGCTTATGCTGTTTTGTGTGCCTGTGGAGCCTCTCTTGATCAACAACTCACATGGAGGCATCCTATACCTGACACTGGGATTTTTGTTTAATAACTCATATCTTCTTATGGACAATCATTTATTGTCCACTCCTGTAGCTTACCTCTATTCAAACTGCTTCTTGTTTTTACATATTTGGTTGTGAGCCTAGCCTTTCTTGGCCGATCCATCTCTTCAGCTCAAACTCTTTCTTTTCAAACACTATAGTTTTAAATTAATCACCTTACAAAATAGTGGGCTTTCATAAGGCTTTAAAAAAATGACATCCTTTGTTTTGGTTAGTCCACTCCATCCTTTCTTTGCTCTATTATCTTGTTTCATTACCCCTTAAACTCTTAACCCCTAGCATTCCTTCCCTCTATTTTAATATCTCATGTTTCACCACCTACTCTCTAGATAGCCAACTTCTAAACACATTTGATTACCTGGAGATCTTCTTAAAACTCCAAACTGACCCAGAAGGCTTGGGGTACGGTCTAAAATGTAGCATTCATCAATCCCCTAGTAAACTCAATACATGCAATATACTCTGACAGCAATACCTTGTAGCAGTGGTCTTGATCTATATATTGGTTGAGGCCCCTTTTGATGGGGTGGTCAAATATCAGCTATCCTGAGTATTAGATATTTATATTATGATTCATAACAGTAGCAAAATTAAAGTCATGAAGTAGCAGCAAAAATGATTTTATGGTTGGAGGTCACCAGAACACGGGGAACTGCATTACAAGAGTCGCAGCATTAGGAAGGTTAGGAGCCACTGTCTTAGAGTGATACACAGTATGCGGCTGAGCTGGATGTGAGGTCTAGTTCCTCACTGATTTGAAGACTTTGCCAACTTCATTCAGTCTTACCATCCCTATCATGAGTTGATTGGAGCTTTGTAACCCCCCAAATTTTCATAGCCTTCATATTTTAAAACAAACAAAAGGAAATCTTTGGGAACAACCAGTCTAAGTTTCTTTTTCAACCCCCTAGGGAGGTTGGCTTGCTCCCTGCTAGAGTTGTACGGGTAATTTTGAGTGATTAAACTGCACTTCAGCTGCATCTCTGACTTCTACTACAATAATTTTCCCTCCATCAGCTCTTTTGTCATTATTAATTATTTCATAGAATACTTACAATTTGGGTGATGCAATTTCAAATGCTGGAAGAAGATGTGTAAATTATTATAGTTTATCCCAGGACCACTTACTGGAGTAACATGCTTCAAGGCGACTTCACAATCGATGTAATGTGTAATGTGTAATGTGTGCACGTTAATATACTTGCCTGTCCCTTTTTGTGACATAACACATTTAGAACCAGGATGGAATGCTTTTCAAAATGATTCAGTCTTCCAACTATCTCTATCCATCCACTGTTTTTGTTATATAGATACTTAGCTTATAAAAACAGATGGTATTTCATTCTTCAGTCCCTGGGACTCTGGGTTAGTTGCATGACTTGCTGGGTCCGAAAGACTTCATCAGAAGGAAGAAAATGTCAGTTCTAAGTTCTCAGACTCCTGACACTGACATAAGAACAAGCTGAGGAACCAGGCAATGGTGGCACACACCTTTACTTCCAGCACTTGGGAGGCAGAGGCAGGTGGATCTCTGTGAGTTTGAGGCCAGCCTGGTTTCCAGAGCAGTTCCGGGATAGCCAGTGCTACACAGAGAGACTGTGTAAAAGGATAAAAAATATGATGAACACTCTCAATAGTTAGCTATCCTTCAATGTACCTCTAAGCACAGACATCCAAAGTGAGCTGATAACTCATCTTTTCAGATGTCCTATAGGCTTTTAAGGAGCAGTAAGTGCCCAGCAAAGCCACTTCATTTCAGATACTGTGTTCTGCAGTGCGACAGCCTTCTGAATTCAGAGCTATACTCATTAAATATTTCCAGTTGGGGTTTTACCTGCAAGACAGAAGGTCAGTTATCCTGGGGAAACCATATAGACTCTTATGACTTCTTCCATTATTTTGAGTTATAGGAAGGAGTTGGCTCATATTATTTTCATTTTACTGGCAACAAACAGAAAGACATTTTCCACAAAGGAAGGGAATTCTAAGCATTCCTTATCCCAAAGAAGCATAAAAGATGGGACCAAGATCTGAGAGTAGAGAAGAAATGTTTTAATTTTGACCTTGACATTTCTGTTTATTTCCTTGAGATTAGGCATTAGTCTTTGTAAATGAATCACACTTATGGCTACCTGCCTCTCTCAATGGTGTTTATGAGAAGGCACATGTACAATAAATATGCAATTTCTCCACAAAGTACTGTGTGACATATTAATGGCGCTATTTTTGAACAGTTTCCTCAATTCCCTTATTTTTGTGTTTTAGTTTTTAAATTCTATCTCACAGACTAGCTCAGGCTGGCATTAAGCTTTTAATCCTCCTGCCTCAGGCTCCTGAGTGCTGAGATTATAGGCAGTCATCACCAAGACCTTCACTTTGCTTTTTTTTTCTTTTAATTTAATAGTTGCTAGTGCTTTAGAAATTATGATTACCTTTATAATATAACATCTACTGTATACACATTTCATTGTACTCGCTCTGTCTTTGCTTATATATTCTCTCACTGGCTTATCCACCAATGCTATGAAAAGTATTTTACTTTCTCATCTTGCGCTTGAAGAACCTCTGGTACCTTCAAATGAAGAGGGGCGAGGGGTCCATGAGGCAGAGGGCATGGAGACATTGTTCCAAGAAGGAACACTGGCACACATTGGGGTAGTCTTCATCTGAGCCTAACTTAGCTACTAATCAATCGTTAGCTTTTTCCACACCATATAAAAGCAGACAGAGTTAATTTTCCATTCATTCTAATACTTCACAACATCTAAGGCTTATAAAATTTGGCCAATTTTTCTTCCCACACATTTCTTTCTAAGACATAGTCTTGCTATATAGTTCAATCTGGGATTGACTTTGTAATCATTCTGCCTCAGCCACCCAAATACTGGAGTTATAGGCATGTGGCACCATTTCTGGCTCTGAGAAAAAAAGCTCCTGATATAATGTTTCCTGTATCCCTGGCTCTCAGATGGAGGGCAATCTTGAACTCTTGGTCCTCCTGGGTGCTGGGATTACTGTGTTGAAGACTGAACAAGGCTTTACATCTGCTAGGAAATCACTACCAAACTGGGCTACCATCCCAGGACTTTGGCACATGCTGTCTTTGCATGTGTGGTATACGAGTGTGTGGTGTGCAAGTGTTTATACGTGTTCATGGGTGTGGGTGCATGTGCATGGACCTGTGTGTGTGTAGATATGGAGGTCTTGAGTCAATGTTGGATGCTTGTCTTAATCTCTTTCCACCTCATGTAATGAGCAGGGCCTCTCACTGAACCTGGAGCTCACTGCTTCCAGTTTCCGCTGGTTTAGTTCACTTGCTTGCTCTTGGGATTCCTGGCCTTTCCTTTCTATAGATACGACAACACCATACCTATTCAGTTTCTTTGTGGGTTTCAGGGATCCAAACTACACTCCTTATACCAAACACTGTACCTCCTGGGCCTTCCCTCTACACTTCAGAGACATTTTGAAAGGGAGAAAAAAAAATGACAGCTACTCTGAAATTTGGCCTAGGATGATTATTTTTTAATCTCTCCCTATTATACATTTGATGATGTTAATGAACTAAAGACAATTAAACCAGAGATCTGAGTCAGGTCAAGCATTTTGTTTTTGGTTTTTGATAATGATTATGAAGCTTCTGATGATATAGATATTGGGTGCAGTAAATTTCTGCTGGAAATGCATACGATGAACTAACTAGGTGGTAAACATTGTTTGGCCCCTTGTTGAATTAAGTCTCACTCAATGGTTAGGCCGAGTGAGACTCGAAAACAGGCCATTTTCTCTGCTCTCCTTAGTTTTGAGTAGCTAACTTGATCACTTCTTCTAACTGTTCCAGTTGCATCATACCTCTACCGTGTGAAAGGAAGTTGCGGGGCGGTGGCTGTAATTGCTGCTATTTATCGAGATCTTAGTGAATGAGTGCTAACGTTCCATGCGTTTCACGTGGTTTAGCTCATGTATGTTTCACAAGGCTCCATTAAGATGAGATCTGTTATTATCTGTTATTATCCTGTTTTATAGATGTGAGAACTGAGGCAGAGAAAGATTAAGTGGGTTGCCCAGAGTCAATAAAACTACAAAGTGACTGAGTTGAACTTGAAGGAAATATCTAACTCTATGACACTATAACCTGTTTACTGCCAGGCTTTCTTTTTTACTTGTTTAGTTTTATTATTTTTAATCTGTATATGAATGTGTCACTATGCACATGTGAGTGCAGGTGCCCACAAAGGCCAGAGGTATCAGATTCCTTGGACCTGAGGTTGTAGGTGGTTGTGATACCTAATGTGGGGGCTGGGAATTGAACTTGGGTCCTCTGGAACAAGCTGAGTGTGCTCTCAATTACTGAGACATCTCTCCAGCCCATGCTGGTCTTATTCGAAGCTGGATATCATGGGAAATGTTATCTAACCATGGCAATGCCATAGCCTTAAATAGCATCTTTTCCCAAGTACTGAGGGTATTCTGAATTGCCTTTAGGACACTCAGTGTTCAGGAAGATAGTTCCCTGTGTGTGCATTAGAGGACGGGAAAGGTGTAGAAGAAATACTTCTTAGTGCACTTGAATATTTATTAGAGGTGATTACTTCTTTTTTATTTATTTATTTATTTATTTGGAGAGGGCAGAGTGGGAGACTGTCATTTTGAGAATGTCTTCAGATCCCAGTAGAAGAGAAGTGACTGACAAGATCTTTGAATTCTCATCATCTCAGGACACTGTCATCATGATATGATTTGTGACTCCCATCCCTTGAGACATGAGTAGTTTTGCTTCTGACCTCTCTTGCCTCTATGTTTTCAAGTTCAAAAAGCTCTAGGCTACTCTGCACTTTCTCAACACAGCCCCTTTATCCCCGTGTTCTGGTAGATGAAGCGATAGCTGTTACCATGTCAGTTCAGGTGAAGACTGCAACCTTTATACAACCTTCACGCAGATTTCTACAGAAATACAAGGCATACTGTTTAGGGACTGTACTGCACACCACAAAAATCTGTTAGGTGACATGCTAACTGCTAGTTGCCTAGGTGACCTGGTGTGGAAATAAGGCTGCTTCCTATTCAAATAGTGAAGAGGAGGTCACACCTGATCCAACATGACTTTGGCTCTAACAAAAACGGGGAGGAATTTGGTTACAGACAAAGGGAGAGATGAGGATAAGGCCAGAGGCCAGTGGCGTTTTAAACACCAAAGGATGTCAGAAATTGCCAGAAAACTACGAGAAGCCAGAAGAGAACATATCAAATAGATTCTCCCTTCAGGAAACTCAGAAGAAACCATCTTTCCAATACTGTAGTCTTGAGTTGGTAGCCTTTAAAACTAGTAATACATTTCTGTATAGATACCTTGTTAGCGTAACCCTATCAGAGAAACACAGGGCCACAGATTTCTCCAGTTGGGTAGATTTTTTTTCTTTCTGAGAATTACCAGGAGGAGCTATCACACAGCTCCCAGTATCTGCCAGTTAAGTTCTCCCTCCCTCCCTCCCTCTTACCACTTCCTTTTACTCCTTCCTCCTTCTATCCCTCCCTTCCTCTTTCCCTCTCCTTCATCTATACTTTCCTTCCTTCTTTTCATTGTATATATAAGAATATGTGCATATTTGATATGTGTGTGTTTATGTGTGTGTGTGTGTGTGTGTGTGTGTGTGTGTGTCTGCATGTGTGCACATTCAGAGGACAGAAGCCAACCTAGGGTATCATTCTACCTCAGTCAGAGGCAGCCTGTTTTGTTTATTGCTGTTGTTTTTTGAGGTTTTTGTTTTTTTGTTTTTTGTTTTTGTTTTGTTTTTAAAATCTGGGACCCTAGGGCTAGCAAGCCCCAGAGATGCCTATGTTTCCTCTTTCATAGTCATGGGATCACAAGCATGCTGGTGACCAAACCAGGTCTTTAAATTTTTTTTTTTAAGATTTATTCATTTTACGGATATATGAGCACACCGTAGCTGTTTTTGGATGCATCAGAAGATGGCATTGGATCCCATTACAGATGGTTGTGAGCTACCATGTAGTTGCTGGGAATTGAACTCAGGACTTCTAGAAAAACAGTCAGTGCTCTTAACTACTGAGCCATCTCTCCAGTTGCCAGGTCCTCAATTTTGTGCTGCAAACATGTTAAGGCCTGAGCTACCTCCACAGTACTGTTCTCTATTCTCTCACTTCATCTCCTATACCTTAGGTCAGCCCCCTGGTGCCTATATACCAACTTGTCTTGCTGTTTTTCTGACCAGATTTTCCCTTCCTTTGAAGTTGTAGCATCAAGTAACATCCAGGTCCTGGCATCAACTTCTAGCCTAACCTTTAATCAAAGTATACATTGGACACAAGCAGTCTATTCACTTGCAGAGATTCCTGTACAGAATGTTACAGTCAAAACATTTTCTGGATGGACTGGTTTCAAAACTTTGCTTTGCTCCTGGCTAGCTAAATGGGTTCATTTCCCTCTTGAAGCATCAGTCAGAATGGAAGAGTCAGTCACTCTTTGTAAGTTGCCTGCAGAGCTCCTGCCTCTGTTCATTCATCTACCCTGTAAAATGGCCATTTAGTGCTTCCTTCTATTTAGGAAGGAATGGGGGAAGGGGTAGGGACATTGAGCACAGCAGATACAATCTTGGTCCCCATAGAATTTACTTTCTATTGGAGAAGGCAGATGGATAGAATGAAGGAAAATGATACAGCAGAGGATGCAGGGGTCAGGGGTTATCATCTGAGAGTGATGGGAAGCTCCTCTATGGAAGGGTCACGTGGATAGAGATGGACTAAATGACAGCATTTCCTGAATTATGTAAGAAGGGATCTCTTTGTGAAGGCATGGCTTGATTTTATTTACACTTTCCAGTAAAACACAGGGTTTCCGGTCTCTTGAAGATGATTGTTTATGGAAGAGAAGAAGGTTGTGAATGCTGAACAGTCACTGGAAAGTCTTGTCTGGCTTAGGGAACGGGGAAGGACAATGTTTGCCTGGAATTTAATCACAGGAGACAGCACCGAAATTTCCTCTTAACTCCAGGCATTTAATGTCCCAGTGCCTTTCCAGCCAGGATATACACGCATCCTTTGGCCGCTGTGGGTTGTTTTTTGTTATTTTTTGTTTGTTTTTGTAGCTTACATTTTCACTGGTCAAATATATTTCAATCCTTGATTCATAGTGGGGAAACTTAGTCTGCTTGCTTTTCCTCCCAAAGCTTCATGAACAGGAATGATAGAATGATGGTATCTGTCTGCCGACTATCTGCAGCAGATCTTGAAGGCCAACATGATCAAAAGAGGACAGAGTTCTGAGACAGTGCTTGAGTCAGGTACAGTCCAGTGGTTTAATTTTACACCAATTCATGAAGGGAATTCAGATTTTTATCTGTGAATCATAAATGAGGGGAAGCAGAGGCTCTTGTACTTTCTTGGTACTTGAAAAGGGGGACTTGCCTATTTGTTCGAATTGTACTTATGCTGTTGATCTAAGTGTTCTATTATAAGCCAATAACCAATTGCCTGTCCAAACCAATAGCAAAAATAAAGGCTGACTGTACATATAAACACAAAAGTAATGCAAAACAGATGAAACTAATGTAAAAGAGGACAGAAATAAAAGAGTGTTTTTTGTAATTTACACTTAGGGAACAGTTTTATAGTACAATATTATTGTCAGAACTTCTGGACGGCATGATTAGCCCATGATTGAGTTGGAGAGAGAGCCACGGACAGATATGGTAGCAGTGGAGATGGGAGCAAAGCGAGACTCTTAGTACTTGGTCTTCTTAGGTGCATTGGGCTTCCATATCACAGTGCCCCATGGGAGATGCTAGTCCTTAGCACGCTTCTAATTACCTAACTAGTCCCAAAGTCCATCCCCTCTCTTTCCCTTTCTTCTTTCTCAACATCTCTGATTTACCGCCGACATATTGAAGCACTGAAACCCACCCAGTCCGATGCCAGACAGGGCTGTCTGAGACTCTAAAATTACCCATCCAATACACCATTGATTAAAACCATCCGTGGGAGCCCATCCAAAAGTCCAGAGAGTTAGAAATAAGTATGGAATTCTCTTTTTAGACGGACATGTAAATTATGAATTTGACTTTTAATGAAAGGCATTTTAATATTTTATTTCTTAGTCTGGCAAGAACTAATAACTTCAAGATGGGAAGTAGGTACCTCTCCCTTCTCACTCAGCCATGTCAGACACTTGTTCATTATGCCTGTCACTACTCTGGTACTTTGGTCTTGGTTTCAGAATGCTTTACTATATTATACTTTAGTGGGCAACTGCCAAGTGGTAAGAGTAGGTTGTGGCTGCTCTTGCTGTAAAAAGTGGCAGTACAGTGTTCTGTTTAATTTATTGTGTCTATAACAGCAGAAAGCTGGCAGCTTGTTATGCATATGATATATTTAATAGTAATATATTTAAAGTAATACAAGTGTTGACTCTGTAGTCTTTGATTGGGCAAAATCAGTCTTAAAATGTGCTATTTAAACCAGAAAAACCTATGATCAACACATATTGTAGCATAAAACTCTAATATTGAGGGCTCTCAAGTGGCTTTTGACAATGGCAATGGGTAGGTCTATGATATAAAAACAGTTTGGAAAAGTAGAGGTACATGCAGAAAGAAGCACAAAGGATAAAATGAATTAGTTCTCTCTCAAAATAATTGTAATTTTGCATTTAGTATTTATGGTCATGAAGCATGCCTTACATATGGAAAGCGTCTTCATTCATTGGTTTTATTTATTTTAAATTATGCTTTGGGGTTTTTCTACAAAAAGCAGAATGGGAACAATGAGAAGGAAATTTGAAGTCAAAGGCCTTTTTGCAAACCCAGTGATGCTAGCCTGCAGAAATTAGAGGAAATAATTCGCCGTCTGAGAAGCTTGGTTTTTCTCTGGAGAAAGGCTGGCAGTAACCAAGGGTAATGACATTTATCTTTTGAGCTTTTTGTGAGGATTCAGCAAGCAACTGTTTCTGGCAACACTTGAAAACTCCAAGACACTGACAGACACAGGTAATTTTAAATAAGAGATAAGTGAAATACTTATAAAAAAATCCATCCATACAATCTATCGCTACAAATTGTTATTGTTATGAACATCTGTTTTGAATTTCAAATTGAGATATTTAAAATTCAAGGCTTTCTACATTTTATATCTATATCATGCAGAGGCAACAGCGTTGAAGGTAGGAAGCAGCCTATGGTAGTTCTATTTTGTCTGAGTTTCTGGTTTAGAGTTCTTTTATTTCCTCCTCTTGACATGGATTCAGCAGCGGCTGTTGTTAGCCATCTCTTATGAGACGTGTGTGGTCACCATGGATTAGCTCATGTGTAGCATGAGTGCAGGTAACTTGCTATAAACCTCAGAAACAGAAAGCAGCTCCCTATCTTCAGGCTTGTCTAAAATTATGTTTTGATTTCAACTTGGTGTCTCTGTGGTTCAGCAACAGCCAAATAAACTACAATCTGTTTATTTAATATTTAGTCTAGGCTAGTGGGCTGATTTGACAAAATACTCGATGGTTCTCCCACAGAGGAATTATATCCCTCCCTGAATTCTTTCTCAATTCTGTTGTCTTCAAAGTATTTATTAACTCAACTCATGCCCACTGTTTGTAACACTGAGAGCAGAGCTTAGATGTAGCTTATCCCACGAATGAGATGAGCCACAAGAAGCATCTGGAAAGCATGTAGCCCTTAAATTAAAGCTCTCTCAGCCCTTTAAGAGGATTTTTTACCAAAGTGTTCTCCTACAGAATAAGGAAGACTGTAGGGATCCCTACATGGGGCCTCACAGTCTTGCCTTCCTATGCCATGTCTTTCACCGACACTATAATTGTTTCTTGTGATTTTTTTTTTTTTTTTAAGGGGTAAGGGAGTTGTGTCAGTTAATGTGCTGCCTGTACTTCTCAACCATGCTGGGCTATTACATGACTAGATAGCCCACAGGCATAACTCCTGAGGCTTTGTGGGATTATCTTCAGTGTCACAGAGTTGACTGTAGTACTCCAGTGTTCTGTTGGATTGCCCTGGCTCCAGAAGATAAGGAAACCTTTGCAGGCTTTGTCTTCTGAAGACTTTTCTTGAAACTAAATCTTGAATGACTAGAAGTGCTCATAGTGAGAGAAAATATTGGCTGCTGTCGGGACTCTGTTTAAAGCTTCTTCCCACACACAAGGAAACTGAGTGTTTGTGGGTAATCTCAGTCTCGATACATACCTGAAACTCTGCTGATGCTGATGCTGGCTTCCAGTTTCTCTCTGCTTAGATGAACAAATGGTAGTGGGGACAATAAAAGCAATGGTTGAATAATTTTTAGATCTGTGAATTTCATTTTTGTTTGGAAAAGCTACTGTTGGAACAAATTAGACAAATTTCACATAAAATTGGAAACCTTTGGATCCACCTCTTTCTCAATCACTAAAAAAAACCCAAGACTCATCACAAGTCATGTGCAATTAGGACCCAGCTCAAGGGCAGTGCAGGTCTGGGGTCCAGCCTCTGATTCTGTATTACTTTCCATTCTCCGTGCTGAACATTTGTTTCGTGAGTATCCTCTCTAACTTTATGGCATCACCATCAAGCCTGCAGATCCCGTGTAAGCCATAGCCATTTGGTCCTCATTGGGCAGTTAACAGAAGACCTCCTCTCCAGATGTGTATTCTCCAAGTCACTGACCTTCACTGCTTTGACGAAAAGCACAGGGGCCAGTTTGGTGTTATCCTGGAGCATCTCCTCAGGATCTTGGGTGAGATTGTGTAGGAACTTGCCCCCTGCCAATGCACTGATCTTACCTGTGATCCTGAAGGAGACACCCATGACAATGATCTTGTAGCCAAATTTCTTGTAGTAGTTATACATTTTGGTAACACTCTTTATGTCAAGGTCCTCTGGGGGTTCATGGAATTTCTTGTCTTTCTTTGCCACATGCCAGTCAAGGATGCACCCCACAAAGGGAGAAATGAGAATCACACTTGCTTTGTTCCAAGCCAGTGGTCTGGGCAAAGGATCGAAACAATGCCGTGTTGTAATGGACACCATGTTGTTCCTCTGGCTCCATTCTAGCCTGAATTCCTTCCCAGGGTGAGGATAACTTGATGGGAATTCTACCCTTATTGAATCCAGCTTCTTTGTAAAGCTCTATGAGGCATCTGTCTTGGGTCACCATTACATTCTTATTAAAGGAAAGCCTTGCATCCGCTTCCGTGGACACGAATCTTCTTTAGTATTTCTGCTCTAAACAGCACAAAAAGTTTACCAATAGCATTTTTAATCCACTCCTCTTGTGACCAACACTGTTGCTCCTAGTTCCACTCAGCTCCTTGCTGTTGGCAATGACCTCCTCCACTAGCTCTCAGTAGGCAGGCATCTGTACTGCAGCCAGGATTAGGAATGGCTTGATGGTAGCATCCTGTGGCTTGTACTCATCAAGCGCTGAAGTCACCCATATTGGTCACCATGGTGGCATGCTATTTGTGCTAGTTAAGGGCAGACTCCATCCTCTGGCCCTGACATAGTGAAGCACGTATAGCCGGAGGAGGAAGCAGGAACATGACGACCCAAAATACCATGGATTTCACTATAAAGACACAAGAGAAAGTCAGATTGATTGAGACATGTCGGGGTGGGGAATATTTCTGCCCTCAATTTCCATGATCTTTTTTTCTCCATCCCCCTAGTTCACGATGGGAGTGGAAAACATTATTTCCTGGGTTAATGGAAAATGGCATCTTAGAGTTCTAATACTTCTTATAACACAGATGTGTAAATTTACACCTCTCTTAGGCAAAGGAGAAATTGATCTGGATAAGTATTGGTACTTTTATTTTAATAAAAGTTTATAATTTGTAAAATAAATATAATTGTGGAACTGCTTCCTGTCTCTACAGGCATTAGCTATGCATTATACAGTAAGATATTTTTCTTAATTTAAAGAATTTAATAAAGTTAAATAATTTTTCCTAATTTGTAATATATTTCCCTGTAGTCTTCTCTCTTTTTAAAAAATTTTCAAGATTGTGTTTTAATTACAACATTCCTTCTCTTCCTTTGCTCCCTCCAAACCCTCCCATATAACTCTCCCTGCCATTTTCCAAATTTATTGCCTCTCCTCAACAATTGTTATTGCATGCATATTTGTATTTGTATATATATACATATTCCCAAATGCTACCTGTTGAGTCCATGCAAAGTTACTTGCATATGTGACCATTTGGCACTAGATGACCAATTGGTGTGCTCCTTTTTGGGGAGGGCCAACACTCTTGTTCCCAGTGTTACTCAGTTGCCTGTAGTTCTTGGTATAAGGTGGAGGCTTCATGGGCTCCTCACCTCTCTCTTTTGCACTCTGGCATGTCATGATACCTTTGTTCATATAAAAGTCATGTTGTCATGTTGATAGGACTTTATGAGTGTAGCTTTTGATGTTACTAGAAGACACAATCTCACAGCAAAGTTCCTGATCCTCTGGCTCTTACAGTCATCTTTCCCCTCTTTCCCAAAGTTTCCTGAGCCTTTGGTATGGAAGTCTTTTGTAGATGTGTCCATTGGGGCTGGCATCTACAACTCTGCATATTGATTGGTTGTGATTTTCTGTAGTGGACTCTTATTTATTGTAAAATGAAGTTCCCTTGGTGAGGGGGTGAAGGCTACACTTATATGTATATATAAAGACAATGCTTATAGATTGTTGTTAGGGATTGTACTGGTATAGTAAATTAATGGTTTTAGAATCTCCTCCAATAATCATGACTTAATTAGCACTGAGTAGTTTGTTAGGTTTACAATACCAGGCATGGTATCCTTGTGAGTGGGTCTTAAGTTCAATGAGAGAGTTGTTGATTACCCCTAAAATATGTGTGCTACTACCACATTCATGTTTGTCATTGATGTAGGTGTCATAGCTGGGCTGGACTATTGATTACTACTTTCTTTTGGAAGATTGCATGGAGCCTTCTACCCCCATGAAAGCTAGTCGGAGAGAGGGCATTCAGGTCAGAAATCTCTGAGCCCTATTTCTGAAGTATGTGGTGTCTTCATCACGAGGGACTTACATTCTACCTAGGTAGAGACCAAAGAGAGCAGCAATAGGTTGTATCTTTTGGGACTCTTTCAGCTAGCCCTGGTCTAAAACTCAAAAGAGGGGTGTTTCATGTCTGGTATTGGGGTTTTTACTAGGTGGTGCTTGGCTCTTAGAGGGTGCCATCATCCCAGATGATAAAAAGTTCATTAAAACTATATATGCATATTTACACCTGAATTATATTTATATTATAGTTTTTTAAAAGTTAAATAATTAATAACAGTATAATTCCTGTGGTCTTTTTACCCATCCATATTGTCGTTTTGCCCACTGTCTTAGTTCGGAGGACTATTGCTGTGATGAATCACACGACCAAAAGTAAGTTACAAAGGAAAAGGTTTATTTGGCTTACATTTTCCCATCTTAATCCATCACTGAAGGAAGTCAGGACAGGGACTCAAGCCCACCCTCCTCCCTCCCCTGTATTTACTTCCCTTTCAGTTCCCTAAGGAGCCCCCCCTTCCCCCTTTCACCATCAAATCAGTCTTACACAGCTATTCTTTACTGTTCTGCCACCCTCTTCTGTATTGACCTTCTTCCCTTTCCGGAGGAGTCTTTCCCTTTACTGCATCAGATCACTTGTGTCTTGATACTTTCCTTTCGACTCCGGCCATCTTCTTTTGTATTTATCCACCCCCC
>JADRCC010134264.1:0-11014 GCA_019843855.1 Hylomyscus alleni
CACACACACACACACACACACACACACGCACACACACCCCACATATATATATACAGACAGCACACATACACATATGCAAAAACTAACACACAAGAATACACACCACAAATACACACATACACACATACCATACAAACACACCACCACACATACACAAACACACAAAAACACACACAAGTACACAAACACACACACATACTAACATGTACACACACATACACATATATACTATACAGACATACACACACGAATACACACACTGCACATATATACACACATACTGCACACATACACTCACCTACACACACCACAAAATAAAAACTGTCCAATTTCTCTGGGCTCTAATCTGACAGTATTATTTTAAAGATATGCTTCAGGTTTGGGGATGTAGCTCAGTGGTAAAGTATTTGTCTGTCATGTACAAGGCCCTGGGTATTGCGTCCAGCAGGATTCCTTGGTGGGTTTATTTATTAGTGTTGGAAAGAAAGCCAGAAAGCATTCACAACCTGCTTATTGTATAGTATTACAGAAATTTTAAAAAACAAAACAAACAAACAAAAATAAGAACTACTCTTTCTCCTGATACCTTTTCCAACTCTTGATGATTCCTTTTTCTTTGCATTTGATTGTGTTTTCTGGTCTTAACCTGTACAACGACTAGATAACATTGACATCTATGAGAAAAAGATGCGGTACATTCAGTACTGAGGAGGAAAGATGGGGAGAGGAAGGTCTTGGGGAATGATACACTGTGTCCATACCTGTGCTTCGCCATTGTGTGCTGTGAAGTATTTAAGAGGCAGAAGAAGAAAAATTGCGTTGTAGTATATAATAATATGTTAACAATATGTCTTAAAATATTAATACCATAGTAAAAAAACTGAGTTTGGGTGACTTCAATTCTTATGTTCATTCTTTAGTTATGAAAGAAACTATCTAAAACACGAAAATACAGAAAGCTCATAATTGCAAAGTTACTTATTGTTCTGCTGTCAATGTGGTAACAAACTTACAGAGGGAGAGTCTACTTAGTTGCTACATCCCTATACGTGAATGTTTATGATATGGCCTTATATCACTAGTATGCCCTGCACACTGGAGTGTCAGTGGACTCCTCAGAAATTGTCTTGAATCATCTATTTTGAACCATTATTTTTTGACTCGTGATAACCTTTGAACTGTATTACCAAACCTTTGAGACTTTTCATTCTAGAAACTGGGGCAGCATGTTCCTGGCATATATGTGAGAGAAGGAGGGAGAGAAAGGGAGAAAGGAGAGAGGGGGAGAGAGACTGTTAATGTTTCAGTGCACAAAATAAAGACAAATGCATTGATAAGTTAATTGGCAGAACTGGTGGTTGTTCCCAGCATGCAGGTATGTTTCTTATCCTCCCTTGGGGAACTTCCTTCCTGCCGACTAGATCCTGTGCCCTAGACTTTCCACTCTCCTACATCTTTCCTCCTGTTGAATTGCCATGATTTGGAATTATTAGTGTGTCTTTGATGGAGGTGCATTTGCCCTAAATGTTACCTCTTTAAGATGTTCTCATCAATATTTTTTTATTCCTAACTATAAAACGAAAGCTGAGTTTTGTATAGAATTGCGTTTCCATGCTATGTAGTGAGACAGGATAACTGTAAAATCCTTAAAAATAAATTGGTTTCAGATGTGAAGCTACCTGAAAACGAGGAGCTCAAAACAAAATTAGATCCTCAGGTTTCCACTTTCTGTCCTTTCATCTCCCAATCTCAGCTGGTCAGACCCTCTACCCAAGAATGCAAAGGTGAGCTGGACCCAGGGCCATGTCCCTCTCTGTTCTGTCTTCTCCGCCAAGATCAGAGCATCCAAGAACAACCCTGGGAGCCTCTTACACCCACTTAAGAAGCTTTTATCCCAATACTGCCGCCACCCCGTGCATTTTCCTCCTGGTTTAATATATTAGGACCATGCTTCTCTAGTGTCTGTGACTGCTAAAAACTTGTTGATGGTGAAGAAGAGGAGGAGGAAGAAGAGAAGGAGAACAGTAAGAAAAAAAGGAGAAGGAGAAGAAGAGGAGGAGGAGGAGGAGGAGGAAGAGGAGGAGGAGGAGGGATGAGGAGGAAGGGAGAGGAAGCCATGTCTAGGACTGACCTGGAGGTTGGGCAGGAACTCCTTACATGTATGACTGCTGCCAGCACCTGTGGCAACATCCAGCAGAGATCTGTCAGCTAACATCACAGTAACTAATATGGTGATAAGCAATCTATTTTTAAATATATACATATTTATTTTGGCTCACAGTTTTAGAGATTTCAGTTCATGAGAAGTCGTCCCCATTAGGGAGTGGGGTTCGTGGTGAGGAAACAGAACTGGAGAATGGTACACAGCATTGCATCTCATGGCCAAGAAGAAAACTGAGAAAGATAAAAAGACAGCTAAAGAAAACCAAACTATCATAGACATTGCAAAAATAGTGGGGAAGAGCTGCTTAAAGACTAGAGAATGGAAAGAGAGAAGGAGGCCAGTAGATCCGAACAGAAGTAGGCCAAAACGTGAACCAAGCCACAGAGGTTATTACAGTGGGGCATTCAAGCATTAAGATGTGCGGACTTGATATGACCACATGGTTTAAGCAATATGTCGATGGTTGCCATTTGGCTAATGATTTTTAAACTTTGTAGTATTGCAAGTGCATATCTATGCTATGATCTGAGTTTTGCTTTCCATAGTCAGAATTCACCAAATTATTTGGCATACTGAGCATTTTTATTATAATGTGGATTTTCTGTGTCATGATTTTGTCCAACTGTAGGCTAAAGTAAATACTCTGTGTACTTTAAGGAAGAGGAGGTCAAGCTGTCTGGGAGGTTAAGAGTGTAAAATCCGCTTTCAGGGTTACATTTTCAATGGTTTAATAGACTATCACCTGCTATAAATGGAAGGACATCTGAAGTGCCTCAGAAAACACACTAGAACAAAACAGGCACACAGGTGCTAATGACCAAAAAGACTGGGTTTTCTAGATGAAGTTTGACTCTTCATCTGGAAAATAGTGCCAATGTGACAAGAATTTTTATTTTACCAAACCACTCCATGGAAGCATAGCAAAACCAGAACATCACAAACAAAACTCCACAGCAGACTCAGTGATAGAGAAGTGATCAATTGTATCCCTTTGAACCAAATGTGTGTTTTTTTTTTTAAATATTTGCTGATTGTATAAACTATTAGTTATATCAAGGCATGAATGGTTCTTATAATGTGTCACAGAAGGCAAAAGGAAGGCTGAGAGCTTCCTGTTACCACCAAGAGACAGAGAAATTAAAGTCATCAAAGCTGTCATCATAAAGCTTGAAGGGTTAGTCTGGGAGGAGCAGCTGAAACCGGTGGGTCTCTGTCTCTAGTATGTGGGTGGACATAGAGAGGTGTGAGCTGGGGTAGCCTGAGCCCAGCGGACACTGAAAAGGGACTCTCAGTACACATCTCCTCTAGCCAACCCCTATATTAAGAAATAACTGCAGGAAATAGAAAACAAACAAAGCAAGAAGATGGCTTAGTGGCAAACAGACAAAGAGAAAAGCCAGGTAGATGTGGAAGAAGAAGAAAGGCACCAGGAGGCATGTGGGAAAAAACGCTGCAGAGGAGGAGGCTCCCTTAGCCCCATCAGAGGAGGATGATCTCTTAGCCACGGGGCTACATTCCAAGGTCCCTGCTGGATCCATGGGTACCACTGAAGTCTAGATGTACGGCACTTTCTTCCTATACTCATACCAATGATAAAGTTGAGTCCAAGAACCTAAACATGGTAAGAGATAAATAGCAATAATAAATGTGGCAGAATGTGGCAATATGTTCATATTTATTTCTCTCTCTCTTCCTTTTGCTCCTGATATGAAGCAAGTACATTATGCAGCATAAATAACCTATAACCCACGGTACAGGACGACTCATGTCCCTGATTCGAGGAGTCAGACAACACAACGAATTGATTTTAATTATAGGATTTAAAATAATACCTCATTTTAAATTTAGGAAATGTATTTTGGGAATTTTCCATTTAATGTTTTTGGCCGTGTTTGACTATGGATGACTGAACCAACAGGAAAATGAGTCATAGATAAAGGGAGGCTACTGTGTTTGTAAATGCGTCCTAATAAGAGAAAAGACAGCCGTAGATCTCAGAGCCATCTGTGGTGTGGCATCTCTCCCATAGTGAATGGCCAGTAGGGTCCAGATAAAGAGCTGTGGAGCTGTGTAGACAGCCATCCTGTCTCTGAACAGTAGCAAGTAACAGTGATGCATTTAAAACTGCTGCCCATGACTTCACCTGTTTTCAAAAACTTACTTTTCAGTTACCTAATATAAAGTCAAACCTACCGTGTCAGGTGCTATGTATACCTGAAGATATAGGTAGACAATGGTCTTTAAAATATGCTATTACTTATCTAATGAGGGAGAATGAAGCATACAGATAGAAATTAATGTTATCTAGCAATATATTAGTATGTTAATAGAAAGATGTCACAGCATTTAAAAATAATACTGTACCTGCGGGCGGAAGGAGCCAGAATAAATAAAAGAAAGATGATCACCAGATTCATCTTGTAGATTTTACTTTAGAGTCACATAAAGTCATCATGAAGCAAAATTAAATTGAAAGCAATCTGTAAGCATCAACGGTAAAATGAGAGCACTGTGCGTGTCTGTCCAGTAGGTGGCACAGCAAGGCTAAGAGGAGGATGCCAAGGGACTTCGACTCACAGGGCCAAACAATGTAAGGAATCGTGAGCTGACTGTTATCATTACACTCCTCGTGTGTCTCAGGATCTACTCTCACAGTGGGGGGGAGGGGGGGAAGGGGGTAGACAAAATCATCTTCAGAACACTGAAAATTGACAAACGACAAAGGAATACAGATTTTAAAAAAACAGTTTTGCACTTCAGTCTGAGTAAGACATAGCATGAATGCATGAAGGTTGTTTTATTAGACAAATGTTTCCTATTTTTTGTTCTCAGAAAGATTTAGAAGGTGCTTGACCCTCACAACGAGACGAGACCATGGTCTCTGCCCCGTGTCTCTGCCCCGTGTCGGGCCAGACATGGGTTCCTAGAAGAGAAATGGATCAGTCTGGAGGAAGAAACTTAAACTCTTCTTACCCATACCACAGATATTATATATGTCTAACTATCCCACAGGAAGATAATAGTCACGGTCAAATAAGAGTACGTTTTTTAACTCTTTTGTGTTGGAAACAGGTTTAAATCTTTACTCGCATTGCAACAACATAAGAGACCACCAGAGGGCAGTGCTGTCAGCTCAGCGCTCTCTGGGGATAGAAAAGCGGCACCTATGGGGTGTGGTAATGTTTCTGTTGCTGACTTCTGAAGTTTGCTCAAGTCTCTACTTTTCCTCTCTCTCTCTCTCTCTCTCTCTCTCCCTTCTTCCCTCCCTCCCTCTATCTTCTACAATAAAGCCCTAAAACCATGAAAACATAGTAATAATAAATTTTTAAAAGGGTAGCAATTTCTAATGTGTGCAGAAACAGCATCTAACTGCAGCTGCGTTTTCCTCTTACAAGCTCTGTCCTTTTTCACATGCTCTTCCCAGCATCTTGGCAACTCTGTCACTTCTGATATGACCTGAGAATAGTTTCTATTCTCAGCCTTCAGCTTTCTTTCTCTCGATTCTTAATTCAACACAACTCAGTTTAATTCTAATTCAAAAAAATATGTTAAGTAATAAATTTGGATTCTAGCCCACTGCCTATAGAAAAATGGAACAAACTAAAACTAAAGAACAAAACTATAGAAACTTCTATTTTCTAAAATTATACCTTGCCACGTTTTAGTCGTTGTTTGTTGGTTGGATTGGGGGTATTTTGTTTTTACTGTTTTGTTTTAAGATAGTATCTTACAGCGTAGCACAAACAGCATCCAATTCCTCCATCCTCCTTGTTCAGTGTCCCAAGTGCACCCTTCTCTGTTTTATAGTCACTTTAAAAGTGCACTCATCTCTCAACAGTGATGCTGTGGTAGATCATGTGGTGTCGGGCACAGACCATAGGTAATTCGTATGTGGTCATGACATCAGCATTGTATGCCCAGCAACACAGTTTTTTGTTTGTTTGTTTGTTTGTTTTATCTTTTTTAAAAGTAGACTCTCTGAGTCCTACATGAGCTGGGTTCTGAGTTCCTCCTCTCTGACCTACTTAAATTCTAATTCCTCATTCCACACAGTTCTCCTGATTTATTTCTCAAAGTCTGTTTGGAATGTGTCATTAGCAGCAGGTGGTGGGGGTGATTATGAAAATACATGATTAATACCATTAATCCTGCTTGGTTCTGATTCATTTGCTCAGGTCTTTTGTACCTGGAATTTGTATAGCCTAATCTCTTGCTATTTTATGCATAAAAAGTGGCTTGCGGTTCGGATGCATGCTCGTGCGACTCAAAATTTCAATCCATTGTGGTTTCCATCAGGTTTGAGATAACTTTGGTTCCACCATATCAGCCAGAATTGTGGGGAAAGAATCCCACTAACAAGAAGGTTGTAATTTTCATAGCAGTGGACAGGCTGGAAAGAAAGTAATGGGAGAGGCTAGAGAGAGAGCACAGCATTGTGTCCGTCCAGGGACTAGAGAGCACAGCATTGTGTCCGTCCAGGGGCTAGAGAGAGAGCACAGCGTTGTGTCCGTCCAGGGGCTAGAGAGAGAGCACAGCGTTGTGTCCGTCCAGGGGCTAGAGAGAGAGCACAGCGTTGTGTCCGTCCAGGGGCTAGAGAGCACAGCGTTGTGTCCAGTGGGAAGCTGTCACTGCCACGGGCCTAAAGGGACAGTCAAGAAGATGGCACAGCTGTGGTGTCCTCAGGAGCTGCTGTCCTAGATGGAGTCACAGTCCACTGACAGAAGACCAAGACGAGGAAGAGCAGAGTCAGGGACCCCCATACCTGCCTCCTCCCCTGCTCTACTTCAGCAAGAGCCTGACCTTAGCCACCCAGAGAAAGAAGGGGACAGGGACCCAGGTGATGGCAGTAGCCTGTGCCCTTCCTCTAGCCTTGAGCAGGCTGAATCAGACCTTGCTTTGCCACAGTCGCTAGTCCACCTAGGGCGGAGTCTTCCAACCTAGATAAAGTCTATTGTCCTGCCACATCTGCAGCTTCCTGCAAGCCACTACCTGCTAAGCAGTGAGCTTGTCTTCCAGAAAGCTCACTGCTTCACTTCAAAGCAGTGAGATCTTGGCAAAGTGGGGGATGGGTCTCCCTCCTTTATATCCAGACTCAAGTAGTAAAGATTGAGCCTTGATCAGAGAACTTTGTCTTGGCTCATTATTTCTCTCGCTGTCCTTCCCATCTATCTCTAGCTTTCCTTTGAGGAACCCAGCAACCCGTGGCCGCTGGCAGCTACCATAGCCCTGGAAAATCACAGACCCTGGAAGCTGGAGATTATCCCAGGGGATCTCTGCTTGTGTGTCTATTTGATTCACAAGTTCCTCCCCAAACTCAAGGAAAGTGACCCTTTAAGGAAGACTTTCCTTAGAAATGCTAGGCTTTATGTTCCCTGAATTGTGTCTGATGGCTTTCATGTGGTTCAGTGGGAGACATCTTCTATTGCATTAAAAATGTGGAGTTTATTCTTAAGACCACATGACAAACTTTTAAGTGGGTTCAGCATCCCCTGATGCTAGAGAGCTCAGACAAAGAAAAGGGATGCAGGTTTACTCTCTCCCCCTTGCTGAATTAGCCCAACCTGGGCCACTGCAGTCTTGCCTTCTGGTGTGGTTAATTGATGCTTTTGTTTTCCAGTGCAAAACTTCTTACCACTTTCATCAGTTATTAGTCTTATGATTCCAGTGCTTCCCGATTCCCTTCTTGATTTTTCACTGAAAGGATGCGTAGAAAGCAAGTCTGAAATTTCATCTTAAGCAAACTGTCATTAAAGATGTTCTACCAAGAAAGCAATAGATTAAAACTCTCCCATTAAAAAACGCATAATACTCTAAAATTTATGAAGTAGACACAAACGTGATACGTTGTTGCCTGTGCCCTGGACTTCTTGCAGCCAGACCCTACCTGCTCTTGGTGGTCGGAGAGACACTGCAGCAAGCTCATTTGAACACTGCTGCAAGCGCCTTTAATACCCTCCACCTGAGCCCCATTGGTCCCAAGAAAGCATCTCTTCTAAATGGCAGTTCCTGATTGGCTGGTGTTGTCTGCACCAGCAATCCTTGATCTCTCAGGCAGTCCTCTATTGGGTTCTCTAGGAGGAGATGCTTTGGTGGCTTCAAGCCCTGGTCTTCACAGAGCCCCACCACCACCACCACCACCCCACCATTCCTACTACAATAGTGTCTCTTGTCTAAGAACCTCCTGACTCTTCAAGACCTGCCTGACTTGTTTCCAGGCACCACTCCTTCCCTACCTGAGTGGGTGATTCCTATACAAGTGGATGTCGGGCAGGGATGGGCTTCTACATGGGAGCCACCCTCAAGGGCTGTCTTTTCATCTGCTTGCTTTTCCGAGATAGGCCACTGATATGGTTGAGAACAAATAAAATTGATTCTTCCAGACAAATGAAGAAAAATCAACCCCGTGGGAGACCTGTGTAGCTCTCCTCTACACAACCCAATCCAAACTAACTTTATTACCTTTGAACTGCTTTGGTCAGAATTAGAACGGAATTTCATTACTTGCATGGGGAATTTATTTAGCATGATTGAATTCTCTTGTGAAATGTGGGTTACAGTAGAATTGCTCTCATTTCTACAAATGGGGGTTTTGAAGCTTTTATGGGGACCATTATTACCTAGAAAATCATCATGATTAGAGGAAAGTTTAATTCTTTCTTTAATTATTTTTGTGCTTATCATCAATATTGATATTTTTAGTTTTAGTTCAATTGTGCTTTTTTTTCAGATTGTACAAGCTAAAAAATCAATGACAGTTGAAATAGATTTGTGAACTTTAATTCATTTTGACTTTTCAAAACAGGATGAGGTGCTGGCAACAGCCTTTAATCCCAGCACTCTGGGAGGCAGATGCCCGTGAGTGCTCTGAGTTCAAGGTCAGCTTGTTCTACACAGTGAGTTCCAGGACCCCCAAGACTCCATAAGCCAACCCCCAAAAAATGCTTAAAAAGAGCTGGTGAAGACAAAACTCCTATCAGCAGCACAGAGGAGCCGAGCAGGGCACAAAGCCCCACCCTACCCAAGACACTATGTGCCATTGCTACCTGCTGGGAAAGGGGAAACCAGTTTCCTCCAGTGGGGTGTCACTGAATATTTCAGCCTTGATCCAGGGAAGCTTTGTGTTCAGGATTGGCCAACAAAAAAACAGACTCAGTATTTTTTGTGTACTTTTGTAGTTGTTGTTACTGTTTGTTTGTCTTGTTTTGATTTTTCTTTG
This sequence comes from Hylomyscus alleni, assembly GCA_019843855.1. Taxonomy (NCBI): domain Eukaryota; kingdom Metazoa; phylum Chordata; class Mammalia; order Rodentia; family Muridae; genus Hylomyscus; species Hylomyscus alleni. Next base: position 9,381 of record JADRCC010134264.1, read on the forward strand.
TGTGTGTGTGTTTAGTTTCTTGTTTTTTCCAGAGAGAATGAAAGAAGAAGATAGCAGCAAGTTGCGTGGGTAGGATGTGGGAGGAGTTGAAGGTGGAGAAAGAATATAAATTTAAACCAATAAATAAAACAATGACAACAAAAAGCTGGGGAGATTGCTCCGTGAGTAGGCATTGGCCACCAAGTCTAATAATCTGAATTCTCTCTCCATTCCACATGGTGGAGAGAAAGAATTAACTCTACAGACTGCCCTCTGACCTCTACGTGCATGCATATGCACACACACACACACACACACACACACACATACACACACGCACACACACGCGCGCACACGCGCGCACACACACACATGCATGCACACACATACACTCGTGCATGTATACACACACGGGTGCATGTGCACACACACATGCATGCACATGTACACACATGCATACATACACATGCACGAGCACACACACACACATGCACATGCACACTCATACATGTATGCACACATACACATGTACACACCCCACACATGCACATATATGTTTACACACGCGCGTGCATGCACACAATATTTTTTAAAAATTAAATAAAAGAGAGGAGACTCGTATGAGCAAGCCAGTATAAGAGAGCAAACCAAAAAATCAAGAGATGTTTAGGGGATTTTTAAGGGCTAAGGAAAGAAACCATAAAAATTAAAAGGACCTTTCTGAATACCATTTTAGATTTCTTTCTAGAATACCATTTAGATTTCTTTCATAAATGAGGCAGCTGCGTGGTGAAGTGAGCCATTATAGAAGGGGAATATTCTGTGATATAGAAGCCAAGTTGCAGAAATAAAAAGATCTTCGATTTGTCGTTTTTAGGTATATCTCCAAACAATGTATATTTAATGATCTCCAGGACAGAAATAATGTCAACCCAGCACCGAAAGAAAAGAATTAAAGTAGATATTATGCACTAACCAGCGGTGCTACAGGAAATGTTGCATAGAGTGCAGTTTTCTGCTTATCAGTAAAAGGGTCAGAAGAGTCGCCAGTGTCTCAGTCCTGAGGGTAGGTGGGATATTGGGATATTAGCATACTAAAACAGGAATGTGGAACAAGGACATTGTGTGTCCAGCCCCCTCAACCCTATCCTACATAGAGCGCCTGCCAGAAATGGTCTCCATGATTCCCAGACCACGGAGGTGGAAATTCTCCAGAAGAAATTCACAGAGCCCTGGGTCTGCACAGCTGACCGTGGGAGTAGGCAGGGCAGCCTGGGTCTGCACCACTGAGTAGGCGGGGCCTCCTGTGTCCTCTCTGTTGTGGTTTCCAGGACACCAGCCCCAGATTCTCATTACTCCCACTGGGCCATGCCTCAAATTCCTGATGAAGCACCCTCATGAACAAGGCCTTTGGCTCGCGTGGAAATGACCCATCTCCTCTTCTTTCTTCCCATTCTGCTCCACCACCAAAAACGCAGAGCAACGAAGACAAGCGCGTGCAGATGTATACGAACTGTGCTTAATTCTAGACCTTTTCATCGAGTAAAACCATCCAAGCTCAGAATGCGCTCGCATTTTAAAGATACAGGAAATGAGGTGGGGGGCTTGGGGGGGCTTTTCTTGTTGGGGAGGGTGATTTGGGTTTTTTTTTTTTT
>JADRCC010134274.1:0-14149 GCA_019843855.1 Hylomyscus alleni
ACACACACACACACACACACACACACACACACACACACACACACAGGGATCCCAAAAAGTATCTATTGTGATGAATTAGAAAATGGCAAATAAGCAGTTCTGTCAAGTTCTGTTCAAGTGTCCATATAAAAGATGATAGTGTGGAAATGGGAAAAAGTGATGGAGTTGAAAATACTTGTGATATAGAAGTAGCTAGGTCTAATGACTAGATATTGAGCATAGGAGAGACAATCACTAATCATGTGTGATTTTATACCTAAACTGGTGTGATAGAAAACACCTGTATACTTTAATTAGCAAAACTCTTTACCAAAAGCTAAGAGTACAGATGGATACCAGACTTCATTTGGGGATGGCCAGTTATGCTTCTTGACCATCAAAGAAACAGTTGAAGGTTACTTTCAGATTACTTTACTATTTAATGGACTGATGTTACCAAGAAAAATATTTGAGCAAATGGTGAATGAGTAGAGAAACTTATGCTGAATTGAATATATTGGAAATGTTCTGATGCATTTTTGATGATGAGAAAGGCAGTCATGCGAGTAACCTAAGTTGTATCTTTCTTGGTAGCCTCAATACAAGCAGACCTTACAGTCAGTTTACATCCTGAAACTATTGCTCCTTGTTTTAGGTAATAGGTGTTAGTATCTCAACACTTCCAGCCTGTCCCATCTTTTAAAAATAAAGTCAACGATTATTGGTTGCTCTCTATCATTATGATTCCAACAGAACTAGACTCATTTAGAAACTTTCCTGAAATTGTCTAGGTCCAGATTCTCAATGGGAAAATATTTCCCAAGATCAATTTATTTTATGACTCACTTCAGTGATATGTGTCAGCTCCCAGATAATAAAAATGAATCATTCCCTTTGAGAAAAATGTTTGCCTTTCACAAAACCTTCTGGTATAATAGATAAAGAAGCATAGTGACAGGGTTATGAATCTCACTGATACAGCTTTACTCACTGTGAAAATGTATTTTTTATTTATTTATTGAATGGCTATATGTGTGGCTGAGGATAATGGTGAAGAGAGGGAAGGAGAACATTTCTCTTAATAAGGAGTGTGTGTGCTACAAATTTGACATGCTATCACTTCCTGGACTTTCTTTTAGCTTATGAACTTGTTTATAGATAGTTTTCTATGTTACATGGTGCAATACATAGACTTACACATAATACTTTCTGGTGAGTAAAACAAAATAGTATTTATTTCTCAAATCCCTGGGGATGAGAAAGAGTAAAATTAAAGGAGTGGTAAATGCGTCTTAATTCATATCTCTGTTCACATTTACTTAACTATCTAGGTTCTCATATAGAAAACAAACTCCCATTATGAAAGCTCATATCCTAATCACATTTCAAAGTCAGTCCTTAATATCATTTCCTTTTTTTTTTTTTTGGTGACATATCAACTTGTAACTTTGGGGAGAAAAAGAGAAAATTATCACTCAGGCGACAGCATGTGTACTAACTCATTTATTTTCCAAATAAAATGACAAGATAAGCATTATTCTCATGTTTATAGTGATTTGGCCATTTGCCTAAGGTCATAAGCTTGTAAGAGAAATTCATCTTTTCAATGTAAATTTAGTTTGCTTCAAATTTTATACTGTTAAGTATAAAACTTATTCTTTCTATAACCTGGTTGATCAATCTAATCATTTGGAAAACCTTGAAAATAATTATCCCTGTATATCTCAAGTAGCAGAACCACTGCATCCTGCTAAAGAGTAAAGAAAGACCTACCACAAACCACAATACTCCATACCACGCTCACTCCTGTCACATCACAATGAAGTGGCACCCAAGGCAGAAATGAGGAATGTTCTGTGGCAAGAGTAGAAGTGAAGTTACAAAGATGAATAACATTCCTAGGACATGTTTTAAGAAAGGTTTCAATGGTAAAAGATTCCCTTTTCTAACATTTGCTGCTGCAAAATGAAAAGTGATCAAGTAAGTACTTGTGTCTATAGTTCCAAACTCAAAACCAGGGCACTATGAAAGGTATCATAAGGAAATGTGAGTGTTTATGCTAAAACCATCTGAATACGAATCCATGACCTCAGCAACCACAGCTTCTACAGTTTATTCGACTTTGTGCTATTGAAATAGTACTTTCTCCTCTGATCAAATTCTCCTTGACATTCCTCTTTAAAAAAAACACAATTTTATGAACAAAAGTTAATATTTTCTTAGCTCCTTTGAAAATTGATAATCCCTGCAAGGTAGTAGTCTGCCAACTACCACCTTCCCTTTAGTTCTTATTGCTTTAAGAAAAATATTCTTATTAATTTGTTCTTTAAACTGTGCTGCATCCAGACTTGTTTATTTTACTGCATCAAGTTATGTGTAGCTAATACTACATGTATTGTTTTGCTATTATCAATTTGCAGTATTTATAACTGAACATTATCATTGTCTCTCTTTCACATGCAAACTTAAACACAAACATGAATGCTATGATGTGCATATATATACATATATATGAACAGAAATTAAAAATTGTTCTCTTTTTTTCTCTCTTACACACACACACATGCACACAGTAGTTTAAGTATGTAAAAATCCTCAATTAAGAGGTACTGAGTGACAAGTGGATCAGATAGTAAAGGTCATCTGTGTCTATAAAGGTGTTCAAGGCACTGTTTAGTCTGTGTCCACCCTTGAGCACAGGTGTCTTGTGGCTCCTCTGTCACCAGTCCACCTGCCACCAGTTCGCCATGAATGGATATTTTGTTATGCTCATTCTGGACAACAGCCTGAATACATGCAAAGCTGGCTTTGTGAGCAATGATGCTCCCTAGGCAGCCTTCCCCTCCATTGTGGACTGTCCTAAGCCCCAGGGCATGATGATGGGTATGTGTAAGAAGGACTCCTACATGGGCAACAGGGCTCGAAGCAAGAGGCATCTTGACCCTAAAATATACTATTGAACATGGCATTGACACCACCTTGGACAATATAGATAAGATTTTGCATCACAACTTTTAAAACAAGCTGTGTGTAACTCCTGAGGAGCACCCTATGCAGCTCACCAAGGCTCCCCCAAACCCTCAGGCCATTCGTGAAAAGATGGCCCAGATCATGTTTGAAAGCTTCAACACCCCTGGCATGTATGTAGCCATCTAGGCTGTGCTGTACCTGTATGCCTCTGGTCCTACCACTGGCACTGTGATGGACTCTGGAGACAGGCTCACCTACACTGTACCCATCTATGAGGACTACACTCTCGCTAAATCTATCCTGCATTTGGACTTGGCTGGCTGGGACCTAACAGACTACCTCATGAAGATCCTGACCCAGAGTAGCTACAGCTTCACACTCACAGCTGAGAGGGAAATCATGTGTGACATCAAATAGAAGCTGTGCTGTGTTGACCTAGACTTCAAGCAGGAGATGGTCATTAATGCAGTCTCTTCCTCCCTGGAGAAGAGCTATGAGCTGCTTAATGGTCAAGTCATCACTATTGGCAATGAGTGGCTCCAATGCCCCAGGCTCTTTTCCAGCCTTCCTTTTTGGATGTGAAATCCTGTGATATCCATGAAACTACATTCAGTTCCATCATGAAGTGTGAATTTGACATCCACAAAGACCTCTATGACAACACAGTGCTGTCTGATAGCACCACCATGTAATGTACCCAGGGATTTCTGACAGGATGTAGAAGGAGAACATTGCCCTGGTTTTTAGCATCATGAAGATCAAGATCCTTGCTCCTCCTAAGCACAAGTACTCTGTATGGATCAGTGGCCCCATCCTGGCCTCACAGTCCACTTTCCAGCAGATGTTGATAAGCAAACAGGAGTAAAATGAGTCTATCCGCTCAATCATGAACCACAAATGATTATAGATGGACTGTTAATGAGCTGTGTTTTGTACAGCTTCTTTGACTTGCATGGAAAAAACAACCTAAAATCAAAAACAAAAAAAACAAGATAACAAGCCCCTTCCTAATTAAATTTGTTCACTGTCATCCAGTCATCTCTGTCATCTCTCTAATTTGGTAACTGGATAAATAGGACCAATATTGTACAATCTATATATACTTTCTGCTTGTTTGTATGTGACAGTGTCTTGCTGTGCACCACCACTGCCTGGCTAATTTTATTTTGTGTTGGCGCTTTTGACTCAGGGTTTAAATACTGGAATGGTGAAGGTGACAGAAGTCAGTGATAGCAAGCATCCCCAAAGTTCTCCAGTGTGGCTGAGGATTTCTATTGTACATTGTTCTTCTGTTTCTGTTTTTAATAGTCATTCCACAAATCCATGAAATATATAGCTATAGAAAGTCCTTCCCTGTCCCAAAAGCCACTCCTACTCGTGAGAGGATTATGGCTGATGCCACCCTGGGGAGGTAACAGCATTGCTTCTGTGTAAATTATGTGCTGAAATATTTTTTAAAATACCTTCTACCTTAATACTTCTTCATTTTTTGTTTTTAATTTCTGCATGGTCAACCATTGTGATCCTCTTCTATTTGGTCCCTCCAATTTGATGTATGAAAGCTTTGGTCTTCATGTGAGTGGCTTGAGGTGTTGAGGCAGTGTGTATACTGACTTGTGATCATTTTAATAAAAGTGGACACCTTATAAAGAAACAAACTAGCAAACAATAACATGATGTTCAAGGACATTCTGAGTTACATGAGATCATATTTCAAAAGAAAAATAAGAAAAAATTTTCAATGCAGCATTATGTATTTTCTGAAATCTGCAGTTTCAGTTGGGATAGTTAGGTCAAAAGTTTTCTACTATGTAGTCCAGGACTTCATTCTAAGTATCATTCACTCTATATGTTCTTACTGTTCCTATTATGTATATGGTTGTGTAGGAGTAAGGCCAAATGAACAATATGCAGTCACAACCCATATATCCTATAATTACATTTCCCTTTTATTTTATAAGAGATTTGCTTCAGGTGTCTGCATCTACAGCTAATTTAGAGAAAAAGTTCACTTTTATATTGAATCAAGTATAAACCTATGGAAAGGGAGAGAAGCTATTTTAAAACCTGATGTTTAATGGTATACCACAGCCATTGATGTCGGCTTTCCAGAATAGAAAGAGGTGACCATGAAAACTCTTTAGGACAGAAAAAGAAAGGGGGAAATTTTCCCAAGTTTGGTTGTTTCTCTAAAAATAATTTCTGTTTTGATAGAATATGGCTGTACTCTTTCTGCATAAAACTGCACATAAATATTATTGATTAGTTTAATTTACCATCCAAGAGAGCTAGATGTTTGCTTTGACAGTAGTGACCTTTGGATTGAGTTATGACTCATTTAGAGATGATAAGGAAGCCACAGAAGAATACACTGCGACCTATCCGCCAGCATCTTATAAGACACATTGCTGTTTTATCTCTGTATGAGTCATTGCAGCAAACAACAAACAATGGAGTTGAAATATTGCTGAAGAAAAGACTCCAAAAGTAACAGTTTCTAAATATCTTGTATAAAAAACACCTAAAGGCCTATTTAATGACCTTCTTCAAATATCTATCTTAGAGAAGGTAAGCAGGAAAAATCCTGATAAAGAGTTATTTTTGATAATGATGTTCTTGAATAGAAGTAATAGAGATTTATGTTATAGAAATCACTTAAAACTGAGATGTGCAGTAGGATGACCAATGCATGACTTTTCAGAATTAGTAGGTATCAGACAAGGCTTTCCCCCATGACTTCTAATAATTATATTAAGAACTATATGCCTTTTAACAATGTTAGTGAGGATGATTCATATTTATTTGTCATTATGTGTTTAAGCACTCAAATTCTTACTACTTTATGCATCAATATTTTCAATTGCTTTTCACTTTGAACTTGCTGTTGACAAAAATGTCTACTTAGAGAAGTGTATTTAAATTAAAAATAACACAAATAGCAAATAATAATGTCAGGAAATTTTTGAATCTGTGGTTTATTAACTTGAGACACTGGCTGTGAAGTATTGAGTCTTAATACTCTTTTACAACAGGCCAATGTCAATGGCTGTAAAATTTCTTTCTCTCCTTTTCATTTTTCTAAAATGTAAGCAATTGTCTCAAGACTTTCCTAGAAGTAAGGGGTTTAATAAAAAAAAAAGTTTTTCATGTATTTGTGGTACTATCTGGTATTTGAGATGTGCCTTCCTTTACCTAGTAGTTATTTATGATGAAGAAACTGGAGGCCCCAGGGAGTTTAGAGGTTTGTTGGGGTGGGGGTGGGAGTGGGAGGTAGGGACATCATTCTGGAGATAGGGGGCAGGGGCGAGGTATGGGATGTGGAACACTCAGAGGGTGCACAGGGAGGGGAATAAAATCTGGAGTGTAAAAAAGATATAACAAAAAGAAGGAATATAAAAAATCTAATTGATTAAAGAAAACCATATAGCTTATAACTAGAGATATGGCTCTGTGGTTAAGCACATTTGCTGCTATTTCAGAAGACCAGAGTTTGATTTCCATTACAACATTTAAAATAAATCCTTATATTACCAACCAGGAGAGACCTATAAAGACATAGTAGAAGGCATCAAGACCGGAAGTTGATCCTCAGTTCCAAAGTAGAAGAATGTTGTTTCATTAGTCTTGATATAGAGTGAAGACAGCTGTTATTTTCTTTTATCTCCATCTTTAACTCAGTGTGCTTGATAATAGCAACCCAGAGTTAGGTGATTAACCATTTCAAATGCTACTGTTCTGAATCTCATAATTTCAAATGTTTCTGTATTTGGTACTTTAGTCAATAAATATAAGTTTCAGACAGCAAAACATACAAATGCTGAGATGTCACTAAGGAGATATTGGTATGGCTTCTGACTGAAAAGAGACAACTAATAGTAATTGGGGTGTGTTTCCTGGAAGATCTCAGGAAAGTCTATATAGCTACTTGATTCACATATTTAATTCTGTAAACATGATAATACTTAGAATACTAAGCCTTTTAAAGTGAAGTAGATAAAATCACTTATTCAATAAAGAAAGGAGTAAAGAGCTATGTTTTCAATGATGAGAAGAAAAACTGATGGTATTTACTCTGTTATTACTTAGTATTGGCATATATACTGGGATGACACAAACCAAGCACTTGAGATAAAGTTCCTGAATCCTTAATTGTTACAGGTAGGATGGGCTGGTTTAAAACATATTTTATATTAATTGTATAATAATATTTAACCAAGAATTTATTCTAAATTCTAGACATTTAAACTGTAGAAAATACCTGACTATGGATGGTGACTCGAAACATAAATGTAGGTGAAACTGGCTTTTGAAAAGTTATAGAGGAAAGGAGAAATGCAAAATTAAGCACAATAAGCATATGTTTATTACTGTTAAATAATGAACAGAAGAAAGTATTTTGAAGAGACTGGACAGAATAGATCATGGTAGGTATGAGGAAAAAATGAAAAAAAAATGTAACAAGAAAGATATCAAGAGAATCATTGCACAGAGAAGTCAGATGGTTGCAAGGTAAAATTTTAGGATTATATGTTACTATGCATGGGTACAAACAGTCAAAATGGGGAGAAAAAGCATATTTTAAAAGCCAAACAATCTTAACCATCATATTTTAGGAGATACATTATTACATCTAATACAAATCAGAGGTAGAGAATGGACCTGGAAGAAATATCTAACAGTATGGCATTTTAATACCCAATTTTAAAAATGAGAGCAGAGAGAACACACTGATGAGATGCGGAGGGGGTGGATGAGGAAGGATGAAAGTAGATAAATCACCACAGGCACAGACTGAAGTGAGTTCTAAGAGGTGGCTATGCTTGTCATGTTTAAATAACAGACAGCAACCAGAGTGATTGGTGTAGACCAAGAGCACTATGCCACTTGATAACCATCATCAATTATTATGAATGAAACAAAAAGTTCTTTGATGATATTTTAACAGATGGATGATATGATCTCTCTTATGCTGTTAAAGTACCACTATGTGGGCCTTATAAAAAAATATCATGAAGGAAATGGTGAAATCAGTAAGATCATATCTTGAAACAGTTGAAGTAGCTAAGGTACGACTTATGGTCATTTATGCCATATAATAATAGCAGCAATAATAAAAAGTAGTTGGTGGTAACAAAGACCTGATCATAGTAACGTGATAAATATCTAAAATGATCCTAACCAAGCTCATCATTCTATACAATGAAGATATAGCAATAATATTATCCTTTGTAAAATAAAATTTAAGGAAGTAAATTGAATTTTGAAAATAAAGTAAAAATTGCCTGGAAATGCTGAAAAATAAGATGCAATATATACAAGTATATGTGACTCCTTGAAATTTTGTTGGAAGCAATTGATAAAATTAATTTGCTGCATGTTAAAACCGAGCAATCTATACTAAGAATGGTCAGCAAACAGTTGGACTGAAGTTAAATTTGAGACAGTTACAGTCAATTTGCAATTGGAAATGCATATCAAGTTAAGATATGTATACTGTCATTTAGTGAAGCCATACTAGAAATATAAATGTGAAGGTCATCAACATGCAGCTGTCATTTACAGACGTACAGTTGGATATGCTTACTTCACTTAGTACTTTGCTATGGAAAATGGAAGAAAAAGATACAGCCTTAGCTCTCTACCTTTACGTGTCTGCAGGTTAAAAATACCAAAGGATAATACAATTGGGGATCATTTAAAGAAAAGGAGACTAGGTTAGAACATCAATCCTCAGCACCACTTACAATTGAGCTTAAGGATGTAAGCTTGCAATGAAATCCCAACCCTAGAAAGGTGGACTCAGGACATTCAAAGTTTCACGGTCATCTTTGGATACACAGCACCTTGAGGCCAATCTGTCTCAAGGGACCCTGTTACTAAAAATTCCAAAAATATAGAGGAGGATGAAAAGATGTGAACCAAAAAGGAGAGTGTCTTCAGAGCTGATTTTGAGTTAACATTTTGGAAAGGCGTAGTGTGTTTAACATGTCTAAGTGTTGCTAATAGATCAAGTAATGAGGGGTTTGTTATGAAACACTAGATCTGGGGACTTGAGACCTAGGAGTTGGCTGAAAAAGAGTAAAGTGGATTAGAAACATCCACAGTTTCTTCATGACATTGTAAACTATAGTGTTTTTATTTTCTCTAGTATTCCTCAATCATATATAAATATATATGGACAAATATTAGGGTTTATCCAGAATTGGTGTTTTGTTTGTTTTTCAATAAGAATCCAAGAGTGTTGAGAAAACTGATGAGATACTAATGTATAAGTTAACAGTAGTATTACTACTAGTAGTATAATTAACAACATGGTCTACTTTTGGAAAGGAGGGTAGTGAGACCAAGAGGATTAATAAATTCACCTCAAGTAGAAAATGAAATGAATAAACTTAATGATATTGGCAAATTAAACTAGTTTGTAGAGGGAAGGTAGTGATGCCAGGGAGGTTAATAAATTTGCATAAAGTAGAGACATTAAGGAATGTTTGTTGTCAATAAAATGAAAGAGTACTGCTATTAAAATGAGATTATTGTTAGAATGAATAATTGTAGCTAGCAAGTTCAAGATAAGGAAATAAACATTTAAAAGGAAGAACAACTTCAAGTGAAGATTGTGCTCAAAGAATATTCAGGGATATGTTTACCTGAAGCAAAGTCTACGTAATGGTGACTGAGACTAATAAGTGGAAAAGAAGGAATACATCAGGGATTTGGAAAGTATCATACAAAGGGAATATTAAAATAATTCATTATTGTAGAACACATTAAATAGTTAAAATACAAAGTAAGCTTACACATGAGGCAGGAATATCTATAGCACATTCTAAGGAATTGTTAGGGAACCAAGAAAACTCATTGTTCCTTATCCAAACTGTAGAATAATTTCTCTGTGTTATTTTCTGTATTTCTGCTAGAAATGATATGATTTTTGGTTGTATCAATATTTTAAAGGAGACCAGTTTTTCCAGTCCCAAATATTTTAGCCTGTCTTAGAGAGTCAATATTATATTTGATATTTTGCTTTTTCCTTGGTTATTCCTTCATTTTTATGTAACATCTTCTTCTGCATTTCCTTTTCCTGAAATATGGCACGAAAGAGGTAAAAACTTTTTGACAATTTTTATTTGAAAACAATTTTTTCTTGCATTAGTAGATGATCAATGAACTCTTCCGGGCATAATACATACAAAATACAATATATAACACATAGTAGAGTTATATAATGAAAATCATTTCCCCTTTATGTTTAAATTGTTCCAGATTCCTTCATTTCTTTGTAAAGATGCTCAATGGCCCAATGAAACTCTGATTTGTAATTTTAGGAGGTTTAGAATTCTATCTTTACTGGCCATATGCTGACAGTTAGTGATGATGTGTCATGCCATAAGGCTTTTTTTTTTATTATTTTGCTCATTGAACAGGAAATACATTACGTCTTTCTAACCAGCAATCATATGCATCAATTATAGAAAATATTCCCTTCTTTTCTTTTTCTAATATGTATTAAGAGTTTCATACATGAGTACAGCATTTGTAATATTCCCATGACATTCTCTTGTTCAACTTCTTTAGTATTTCTATATTCCTTCTCCAAGTCATGACTTATTCTTTAATTTTTATATATGCATATGATATATATATGTATCAATGTATAACTATAGTCTGCTGAATTCATTCAGTGTTTTTCATGTGTATTGGTCTACAGATTGGATAGCTAATCAGAGGTCTCATACCTGGAGAGGACCAACTCTCCCTTTATCAGCAGCCATTAATTGCCTATAGGGCCTTATAAGACTTCCTCCACCTACACAGCATGTTGACTGGTATTGCCATTGAACAGATTTTATTTAGGCAACCATATTGTTAAGATTTTATGCCTTCAGCCTCTTGTGATATATAGATCACACTATTTCACAGGAGATACTCTGATTATCTGGCTCTTAAAATCTTTCCACCCCATTCTTCCCAGGATGTTTCCCGAGCCTTAGTTTTATGGGTTGTATTGTAGTTGTACTAATTAGTGTTGTGAACCCCAAAGTCAGATGTTCTCTGCATTTTATCAGATTTTTGTGAAGGTCTATTTTGGGAAAAGATGCTTTCTTAGATGACTGATGAGACTATGTTTATCTCTAAATATAAATACAAGAATTTAGAATGTACCTGAGAATTATACTGATTTAGGAAAATGTGAGTAGTGGATTAGTTCTTCTCTAGAATCTATGACCTCAACAAGCATTTAGTGATAGGGGTAATACTGTACATAAATACATCCCTATCAAATGGGCTTTAAGTTCAATTAGACAGCTTTTGGTTACCTTCAGCATATACATGCCACTATTAAACCCTGGGTATGTTTTGACACACCAATTTAAAAAGAGAGCTTTATACATAAACAGAGAGTTCTCAATATATAAATCAAAATGGCAGAAAATGTCTCTCAAAGTGCTCAATATCCCTAGCAAATAGAGAAATACAAATTAAAACCATCAATTTTATCTTATTATAATCAGCATATCTAAGATCAGCAAAACGGACAGCAAATGCTGGCAAAGATGTGGGCAAAGGGTTGTATTTGTTCTCTGTGGAATTAGATAATGCTGAACCTACTCTGTAAATCAGGGTGGAGAAATCTCAGAAATGCTTGACATGTGCCAAAAGGACTTGACATCCTCCTGCACAGACATTTGTTCAGTCATGTTCATTGTTGCTTTATTTGTAATGGTGACTAAATGGAAGCAACCTAAATGCCCTACAGTTGATAAATGGATGATGAAAATGTACTACATATATACTGTGAAATATTACTCAGCTGAAATGTCATGAAATTTGCAGGTAAATTGATGGAATTAGAAAATATTATACTGAGTGAAATGACCCAAACCCAGAAAGATGAATAGCATATCTTCTCTTATCTAGAGTTTTAGCTCCAAATCTTTAGATGTGAGGACACAGCTTGAGTACCACAGAAACCAATAAAGTAAAAGGAGATCTGGGAGGAGAGGAGTGATATAGAGATTACAGGAAGGATAGAAGTGAAATATCTTTTAGTAAAAAGTGAAATGGGGGAATAAAATCTGGAAAAGGGGATGCAGGACAAAATCCAAGAAAAAAGGAAGTAATGAGTGATAAATAACACAAAAGGTTATTGGAAGAATGTTATGTTTACTTAAAAGGTATATTGTTTCTGTGAGTATGTGTATGTGTGTGCTTTAACATACATGATAAATGTATAATAATATACAAAATAATAAACATAATAATAAATATAGCCTTCTTGTTCCATTTATCTTATTTACCTTCCTGGTTACATGTATATGTATGTGCATGTATGTATGTGTATATGTATGAATATATATATATATATATATATATATGATTACCTATATATGTATACACCTATACATATATATGATAGATGTATATATCTATCATATATAATATATAATTATATATGTATATATTATATATGTATGTATATGCACATATACATATATACATACACATATATATATATATACATGCATATATATATGTATATATGAGAGGGGGGAGGGGAGAGTTAAGAGAGAGGCAGACCACGTAGTGTTCTATACAAACTTGGAAGTTTGTCCTAGGGAAGACTAGCATTGTTTATCTGCCTATTGTTTTTTGTTCAGTGGTGGGGTGAGATACCTGCTCTTTTACATTATATCATGTCTGTCAGTGGTATACTTCTTCAGCTCTTGATAATGGAGTCATCCTTTTATTTCTAGGAGAAACAATCTAGGTCTTACAGTATTTCTGTCCCCTCTTCTGCTATAATCTATGAGCTTTTAGTTCAGGAGATGTGCTGTAGATATATCAATTTGTTCTGGAGACCACATTGTTGGCCACTTGTTCTCTGAATTCTGGCCAGTTGTGGTTTTCTTTAATGGTCTGTCTGTTGAAGGAGACATTTCCTTGATGAGAAGTGAGAATTATACTTACCTATGGACATGAGGTTAAATATTTAGAAGACAGCTAGGTATTAAGCTGATTAACTAAAGTGGTGGTAGTATATTAATATTTTTAATGTTTTAAAATATATTTTGTCATATATGTGTGTGTGCACGTTTGTGTTTTGCTTGCATATGTGTTTGTGTGCCACATGTGTGCCTGTAGCCCAAGAAGTGTAGAAGAGACCATGTCATATTATGGAAGTAGAATTATATGTGGTTGTGAGTTGCAATGTGGTGCTTTGAATGGAATATGGAACCAGGGAGCAATCAGTGCTCTTAAACACTGAGCCATGTCTCTAGCACTATTTTGAATTTTTAAAGTGGATTTCACTTATTTTTATTTAAGGGTATGTATTCATATGCACATTGTGCAAAAGTCCACAGAGGCCAGAAGAGGCCATCAGATAGATCCCTTGGAATTGAGGTTACAAGGTGTTGTAAGACAACTGACATGGGTCTTGTGAATCAAACTTG
The DNA here is from genome assembly GCA_019843855.1 of Hylomyscus alleni. Classification (NCBI taxonomy): domain Eukaryota; kingdom Metazoa; phylum Chordata; class Mammalia; order Rodentia; family Muridae; genus Hylomyscus; species Hylomyscus alleni. Next base: position 13,404 of record JADRCC010134274.1, read on the forward strand.
GGGACTCTGCAAGAGCAGCAATTTCTCTTAATCACTGAGCTGTCTTTTCAGCTCAAGTTTAAAAAATTACTTAATTTTCAAGATATTTCTCTTTGGCTGGTGATGTAGTGCTGTGGGCCAGCCAGTCTGGGCCTCCCTCAACACACTGGGGAACAGGGTCTTGGTCAGGTCAACAAGGCGTCGGTGGAGAAATAATGGCAGACACAACACATGGAAGTGCAGGATCTGAATGTATTTCTCAAAAATGGCATCAGACTTTTATGGTCATTACAAAAGAGAAAAGAGAAATCTGGCAGCTCAGTGATCGAGGTACATCTGAGGCCATCTAAAACACACTGGGTCTAAAGCAGCTACCTCTTTTGGACAGGTGCTGCATCCCCATCCCTACCCCCACCCTCTGGCCGAGTGCTCTGGGCCCAGGGGCTGCAACTGCATGAGGCTTGAATACTCTGTCTCGAATTCTCTGCTGCTGACTGACGTACACTGTCACACACACGTACACTGTCACACACACACACACACACACACACACACACACACACACACAAAGGACCACTATGCTAATCTTCTGGGCTAATAGAGACTTGTCTCAGAAAGTCTTACTCTTGCTAATTCCTAGGAGTGGTTCAGCTGCCACTGACTGAAAATGAGGATTCTACTTGACCTTGCCCTGGGATAAGTCTCCCATTCTGTCAGCTTTAATGCCCTACCCCCTTTACTATCTCTCTAACAATGCCAAAGGCAAT
>JADRCC010134289.1:0-14067 GCA_019843855.1 Hylomyscus alleni
TTTTTCTCCCTGTGCTGAAATTTGAAATGACTGAGTTCATAATCTATTTTTGGTAAGATCCAATATGCTATGAGCCTCTTTGCAAAGCTCACATTACAAAGATTGAAAATGAGCTACATCAGCCTAGTTCAGTCAATGCAAAAAGTATAAAACAAGTCCGACTACAAGATCTCTGAGTTGCTTAGGCCATTAGAGACTAATTTTGAGTACAACTCCTGGTTAACATCTAAAAATAAGGCTAAAGAGCTCACTTTTTGGCCATAGTACAGCATGTACTATGGGGATATTGAAAACAGGTAATATTTGCAAGGAACCCTAAATGTGTGTCCCTCTTGAAAATGTAAGGCTTTGCTTCATCAACTTTTCAAGATACCCAAGAAGATATAGCAGTTCCAGGACTGGGTTTAAAAGATGTGCTTTTGCATTCTCCTTTTATTGGTGCTCTGGTATTAGAGCATCTTTGGAGTTGAGTGGAAAGGTCTGGTGGGATGGGTGGGTGGGAGGAGTGGGGACATCCACGTGGAAACAAGGGAGTGGGGAGGAGGTATGAGATGAGGAACAGTCAGAGGGTGGACGAGGGGGCGATAAAATCTGGAGTGTAAAAAAAAAGGGATTAAATAATTTTTTTTTTTTTAGAAGAAGGAGAAGAAAATAACTTTAATCTTTCTTCCCTGGGAGTTTCTTCTAGGTTCCGTTTTTAGCAAAAAGAAGATAGAGATGGTTATATATTAGCTAGAAGAATAATTACAGGCAGAGACTAGAAGGCAATCTCATTGACATTCCACCGATTAGAAGATGCTGGTGCTATGAGGGACTCACACACTTCCTTAGCAGTTGGACTAATCCTGTCAGGAGGTTTGATAGTTATCTCTAAAACACTAATAGCTCTTTGAAAACTGGGCAGCTGAGCTCACAGTCAAAGTGTCTGTTTACCCTGGATTATTCTCAGAAAAAAAATGGAGCTGACTAGGAAAACATCCGAAGGAATTCTGATTACAGAAATTTAACGACAATGTACCGGACATTTTCAGAGAGATATTATCAAAACTGAGACTGGTGATGCAATTGTCTAGTTTTCTTCATTTCTCAAGAAGTGATAACACATTTTGGGCATTTATGTGAGAATAAACAAAAAAATGAACCACTAATCTAAAGAGACCTGTTGGCCCTGGCTTGACTCATGGCAGGCACTTAGCATATATGAGATCGGCAGCCATGGGCACAGATGAGTACTCTCTTTGGGTCCTTTTCAGTGTTTCCACACTAGATATGTTCAAACTGGAAGAGGAAGGATGTTTGGAGCAGTAAGAAGGAATTTCCTTTATTTAAATTTATAACTTTTTTCTAGGCAGAAAGTAAATTATTATTATTATTATTATTATTATTATTATTATTATTATTTACCATGAAGCTGCTACATAAAAGGTATTTGACTTCGATGTGTGTCTTTCTATATCCATGAAAAGAAAATATATTTAATTCCATGCCTAGGGTTTCATGTTCTAACAAAGAATATGAATCTCTAGGCAGGAAATACAATTTGTAAAATGGTAATATGAAGTTTTAATCTGTCTCCTTTCACATAAGAAAGGTCAGACATACAGTGTCTTTAACACTTTATAGGGAGAAAAGGCATGTGCTTTAATTTTGACTATATTGATGCTTATTACACAACCTACTCTGAGTGAACTTTGCTTTGATGTTCTTCTTTCACATATTAGTGAACATAGTCTCTTACTAACAGTAGGTTCCTTATATATTTTTCTCTTGCTTAAAAACCTCTACAGCATGCCAATACAAACATCATGTAGTATTGTATTAAAACAGTAATGTATTAAAACATCACTGATAGTTTTGGAGGGAGAAATATATGAGGTAATGCTTAAAGCTCTTAGCATAGTGTCCTTCATGCCTTAAACTCTTCTGACACATACTACACACACACACACACACACGCACACACACATACACACACACACACAGACAGACACACACACACACACATACTACTAAAGAACATGTAGCTACTGACTCTATATTTATCCCAAGTACCTAGACTCTTTATTGCATGTGGCCTGACTCTTTTTTGTAGGTAAACCAACTTCATTTTATTCTCTGCACACTATTCAGCTTCTGTATTGTTCATTATTTAGAGAATACTAGTTATTGTAATTGAATTCCTCCTCAATTTCTTTACTGGCTTACACTAGGGCGCTTTCTGTTGAATATCATAGCACCGCAATAGCTGTTAGAATCAAACTTACCTTTTCCATGAAATTGCCTTACTGATTATACTTATGTACATTTTTAGCCCTCACAAGATCAATTGACACAATCCTTGAACCTACAGCCATACAGCTTTGATTGTTCTGTACTTTTAAAATTACATTTTAATTGTTATCGTACACAAGTTAAGTTTTTAATGTTACCATACACAGCATTCCTACTATGGAATTTTCATGCATATGTGTATCCCAGTTTGCATCTCTGTTGCTCTGATAAAATATCAACAAAATCCAATTTGGAAAAAAAGGTATTTTATTTGGCTTAATGTTTACAGTCCATTGTCAAGAAAAAACTACACAAGAACTCCAGGCAGGAACCTGGAGAGAGGAACTGAAGTAGAGGCCATGGAGGGATAGTACATACTGACTTGCCTTCCATACCTTGCTTTCTTATACAAATCAGGACCACTTCCTCAGGTTGGCACCATCTACAGTGTGCTGGACCCTCATATAACAATCATTTATCAAGAAAATGTTCCAGAGACCTCTACAGGCAATTCTGATGGAGGTAAGCCTTCAGTCCCTCTTTTCATACATTTCTAGTATGTGTTAGGTTGATATGAACTAACTAGCACAATATGTTATTAGTCTTTGTTCTGATTTCTCTTCCTTTTCCATTATCTTTTATATTGCCTGTCCTTCCTATCACTGGCCCCTTCTTCCCTCCAAAACAGTAAATTGTCTCTTTTCTGACTTTATGTAACATCTGTGGCATAACCTTTTGTTCTCATCCTCTCCCTTAAAATTTATCCTCCCCTCTTGGGGTCTTCTTTCTCTTTCTCTCTGACATACATACACACAGACAGTGAGAGAGAAATTTATTTTTACATCTACATTCTATAAATGAGAGAAAACCTGCAGTCTTTTTCTAAGTCATTTAACAGAATGACTTCCAGGTTCATTGATTTTTTTGCAAATGTAATGATTTCATTTTTGTTATTTCTTTGTAAAATCCACTGTGCCTATGTAACTTTATCTATGTACCACATTTTCTTCTCTGGTCATTCTTTGACAGACCCATATACTGATTTCATTTTCTACCTACTGTGAATATTGCAATGGAGGCAAAAAAAAGAAAGGAGGAAGAAAGGAAGAAAACAAAAGGGATAAAGAAAGAAAGAAAAGGAAAGAAAGAAAGAAAGAAAGAAAGAAAGAAAGAAAGAAAGAAAGAAAGAAAGAAAGAAAGAAAGAAAGAGAAAGAAACATGGATGACTAAGTTATCTCTGTAATATGCTGACCTAGAGATCTTTAGGTATATACCTAGAAGTTGTATGGCTTAATCATACAGTAGTTTTACTTGTAAGATTTTGAGAAAACCGTATGCTGCCTTCCATAGTGGCTGAACCAGTTTACTTTTCAAAAAGAAGTGCATAAGTGTTCCCATTTCCCTACATTCTCATTAGCATTTTCTGTCATTTGACTTCTATTCTAACTGGGATGGGATGGGATGGAATCTCAAATCTACATTAATTTGCATTTCCCTGTTGGCTAAGGGTGCTAAATGCTTTTAAAAGTATTTGCAATTTGTATTTCTTCTTTTAATAACTGTCTATACCCAGTTCACCATCCCATTTACTGTTTCTATGTCTGTGTGTGTACATTTAATTTTTACCATTCTTTTATTTTACTATTAATATTTTTGAGGTTAATCAGAAAGCATTCATGCCAAGGTATACATGTGGAGGTCAGAGAACAACCTTTTAGAAGTAGCCTTTCTCATCCTATCTTTATATGGCTTCTGGATATCACACTAAGGCCATCAGGCTTGATGGTGTAAAAGGTTTTAAGTTTGCTTGATCCCATTTGTCAATTCTTGTAATTATCTCATTTGCTATTTAAGTTCTCAGAAAATATTTGCTTGTGCCTGTAGCTTAAAGAGCTTTACGTCTGGCTGTTTAAACCTTTTAGGTCTAGCATTAAGGCCTTTGACTGTACTGGTCTTAATATTTTCTGCATATTTTGTACCACCTCCTGAGTAGTTTAAATCTCTTCCATGCCAGTGAGGAACAAATCCTCTCTGTTCTAAGAGACTTTCCATATCACCCACAGCATCAGGAGTGTAGTTTCAAATATTTGCTGAGTAAATAGATCGAAGATATTTAAGGGAATTGCATCTTATAGCAATAACAAGCAAAACACCAAACAATGTAATCTTAGGATTACGATCTAAAGCAACAGACTGAATGTTCTCACAAAGAAATGGTATTTGTGATTATTTTTCTATCTTACAAAATGATTATGAAAGAAGAAATGCATTATGTTGTGAATTCAGTAGTGAGAATAACATGTTATTCCACAGTCACTAAATGAATGTTCAATTTAAAGCAACAATTTAGCTATGCATCTTTGGTCATGTCAATTAACCCTGAACATGCACAGTTTCTGTTCAAAAATAAATGGAGGATTGGATTATATTTTTTCTGTATGCCTTCCATTCTAAAAAATTATGGCTTTTAGACTGCACATTTCAGCCTTAGTTAGCAGTGTGGTAGTATGTATATGCAAATTCTGAAGATGTGGAGTCATCTATTTGTGCCTTTTGGGAGTGCTTAAGTATGTTTTAAGTACAGATAGCATCTGACTTATGTATGTTGTGTTTGTGATCTATTCTCAGAGATACCAAAATGGTTCCAGGATATGATAAAAAAAAAAAAAAGATGTACTTTTTGTGGAATTAAGATGATGGGAGAAAAGAGAAGCCAAAGAAAGGGTTTAGTTAAGTCATAAAAGAAAATGTGATTAAAAACAAGGCTAGCATTTGCCTTAACAAGAAGCAAAAACCAGTACCGAAACCCCAAAACAAACAAAGAAACAAAAACTTTCCTCTCTCCCTTACTTCCCTTCAGCCCTCTATACTCAAAGTACCTTTACCATCCCACATCATTGACCACAGTTAATGGTTGAAAGTCATCATAAAACATGAAATTCTTAGCTCTAAGAATCAGTGGGGAAAGTGCCTGCTGCATAATTATAAGGCACTATGTTAGGATGTCTAGCATTCATGTAAAAAAAATTGGATGTTGCTGCATATCTCTATAACGGCAGCTTTGGGAATGGAGTTAGGTAGGTCCCTGGAGCTTAATGGCATGCTAATGTTAGTGAACTGCTGAGTTCTGGGTTTAGTGATAGACTTTGTCTTAAAAGTTTGTTTAGAGACATGGAGAGCTTTTTGCCCATTGCTGCCAGACAGATTGAATCAGGATGTCTCCCCACATACAGAGGAAGCCTGGGTGAGAAGGTTTGAGAACCACTGCTCTGGGAACTCTTTCTTCAGGCAGGGTTTGTAGCCAATGCTCACATGTCAAAGGATAGGATCATTGGCTACCATCAAGCCTGTGTGGCTTTATTGGATTCTCGAGTGAAGATAGCACTAACTGTGTCATTAAAACTGCAAATGTAATCAAATTCCTGGAGAGCCAAGACTTGGGTGTAGGGGTCATCAGTTTCACTGGGAACCTCGACCCAAATATCAAAGAGATGCTGCTTTATGACACTTTCAGCACCTTTGAGGTCATCTTACAAACCCTCAAGATTATCTTGGAACCTAACACAGGCAATGTCAAGGGTTATTCCTTCGTTAATTATGCTTCATTTGATGGTTTGGGTGCAGCAACTGCAGCTATAGTCGTCTATACGGTACCTCTGTATCTGCCCTATCTCTGTGCCTTATAACGTCAGGAAAGACTGTAAAGGTAAGTGCCATGATTTGTCAGTAATCCACGTCTGGCACCACAGAACCCACTGTCTTATGATGATTGCCCTCATTAACTGTCTGAAAACACATTCTCTACCAGGTCTCATGCCTGGTATCTGGGATTCCCTCACATATACCTATTTCTGACTTCCTTCCACCTCCAGTGCTACCTCCTAAAGCCCTACTTCCTGGTAATCCCTCAGGCATTCACCCACAACTCATACAATATGAGGTTGGAGGACATGGCCCACCAGCAGCAAGAACTCAAGGGAGCAGATATCTCAGATGCAGCTGACTCAGCATGATCCTCATAGCTTAGGACATCCTCATGCTAGGCCTTCAGGCTCTGGGGAACAGACAATTCCCCCCAACCATCTCCAGGAATGCCTCATCCTAGACTTCCTCCATTGAACATGCTCTCCCCTACTGGACTCCTTTTGGATCTCCCATGGGCCACACAGGTCCTATGTCTCAGAAAAAAAGTGAAGTGAAGCACATACATACATACACTTTCAACAGCAGCAGCAGCAACAACAACAGCAAACCCCAGCAAACCATTTTGTATTGTTGCATTTTTTGCCAACAGCTCAAATGATCTTAAGATCAGAATCCCCCACTACCTCAAGCTTTATGTTTATCTCAAATGTAGCTGAGCTGAATCTATAGATACCAAGTCTATACTTCAACGTCTCCCCTGCAAGACCCTAGACAGAGAGCCAGATTTAGCACATGTCGACTACTGCCCTGTGGGGAGGGCTTTGAGATAATAACTGAGGGTTGTTTTGAAATCTTAGAAAGGGAGCAAAGGTGGAAGGATAAGGCACCAAGGTTGGGGAGTAGGTTAAAGTCTTCTAGAAGAGAACAGTTCTTGAGGATGGGGTGAAGCCCAGCACTGAATGGATGGAGAATATTGTGGAAACACAGCATAAATGAGGAAGCTATGACTCCTGACTTAATAGAACCTTCAGTCTGGTGAAGAGGAGAGATTATGGAGAGAAGTAAAAAATGGTGAAATCACATATATTTTGGCCTGATTCCCACTTTTATTGGCATATTATTTTCCATCAGACCTGGGCATCAATCACGATGATATTAGAGGTTCAACATGATGGAACTCTATTACTTCCCAATAATAACACAGTGAGGAGAAAGGCTTTAAAATCTGCATATTATGCACTCAAATTACAGCAGGTAATATAGCCTATCACAAAACTAAGCTATTACATGTGTAATTCTCTCTAGCCCATTGCCAGACTCACTACTGTATAGTGGTACTATGCAATGCACTTAGATAAGAAGATAGGTAAACCTTAGATTAGTCATGGTCTTGGTTAAAAATGTCAAGGATCTTGTTTTAGTTTTGTATTTTTGGAGACAGGATGTTATAACTCCAGGATAGCCTCAAACTCACTATAAAACCAAGGATGGTTTTGAGCTCTGTCCCACTTGTCTATACCTCTCAAGTGCTGGGATTAAAGAACGGAACCAAAAATTCCAACACATGTTGAAGAAAATGGAAAATCCCTAAGGAATTTTAAGTACTATCTTAGTCAGGGTTTCTATTCCTGCACAAACATCATGACCAGTAAGCAAGTTGAGGAGGAAAGGGTTTATTCACCTTACATTTCCAGATTGATGTTTATCACTAAAGGAAGTCAGGACTGGAACTCAAACAGGTCAGGAATCAGGAGTTGATGCAGAGGCTATGGAGAGATGTTCCTTACTGACTTGCTTCCCCTGCCTTGCTCAGCTTACTTTCTAATAGAACCCAAGATTCCCAGCCTAGAGATGGTACCACTCACAAGGGGCCCTCCTCATTTGATCACTAATTGAGAAAATCCCTTACAGCTGGATCTCATGGAAGCATTTCCTTAACTGAAGCTCATTTCTTTGTGATAACTCCAGCTTGTGTCAAGTTGACACACCAAACCAGCCAGTAAAAGTAGGAAATAGTATCATGAGATAGATTGTATTCTATAAAGATCTCCAACAATGAGTAAATATCAAAACCCAAACAATCCACTAAAGTGATTGAACAAAAATTGATATGAATACTCTGTTTTCTGGACTTGTAGAAGAAGAAGGATAAAGGAATCCCACAAAGCTTTAAAATGCATGAATAACTATGAAGGGAAGAACTCCAGAACAGTTCAATAACTCAAAGAAGTCACAGCTAGCTTCTGACCTCTGCATGAATAGGGCAGCCTCTAATGAGCAGAGTAAAGTCTTTAAGAATAGAAGAAAGATCTGAAATCTCCTTAGTCTCCATTAACTTCAAATAATTCCCACAAGGCAATTAGGAAGAGTAAATGCATACAGGAATAAGACTAATATTTTCATCATCTCAATAGGATCCTAGTTCATATGTATATTCAAGTTTTGTTTTTACTACTATTACTAGAGAACTGCAAATCTACTTTTTTATAGATTCTTCTTTTCTGGAAATTTCATATGCATGAAATTATACAATATGTATTCATTTGCAGAAGTCTTAGCCTATAAATAGTGGTTTATAGGTCAATCCATACTGTATCATAAGTTAGTATTTTGTTCTATTTGTGTTTAACAGTCATTTCATCACACAGTTATTCTACAAATAAAGACTTGAACTGCCAAAGCATAAAATGTAAGACAGTCAACCCTGTGTAGTGATATGTACCTCCTATCCCAGCATAGAGGAGACTAAGGCAGGAGGACCAGAAATTGGTGACCTATCTCACACTAAAAGCTGTCAGGAGAAGAAAAGAACCAAATGGGAAAAACACAAACTTCAAATCATAGCACTTTAAATGAAAAATTTAGTGGATGGTTTCACTAGTACCCTGGAGATGATACAGGAAACAGCCAAAGAACTAGAAATTAAGCAGTGAATATTTTGTGACCCAATGAACATCAAAACAAGGAAGACAGAATATGGAACAGAGATAAAGAGACAGAGCATTGGAGATGCTTAAGGGGGCTGGAGAAGTGGTTCATCAGATAAGAGTCCTGATTGCTCTTCCAGAGATCCTGAGTTCAATTCTGAGCAACCACATGGTGGCTCACAACCATCTGTGAATATGATATTAAGGATTCAACCCAGGGCCTCTCCACTCTTTTTTCTTTCAGTTTGATTTTGAAACTTATTGTATAGCCCATGGGTCCCTTGACCTTGTGATCCTTCTGACTTAGCCTCCACAGTCGCTGAAATTACAGGTATAAGCCACTGTATCCAGAAAATAACAACAACAAAAAACAACAACAATCATGGAACTTTTTTCTCAAAGTTGTATCTACTTTGTTCCTTTGTTTGTTTTGTACACTTAAACATACCCAGTAATTGTTATGCCATGGCTTTTGTATTAGGATTCTCTAATGGAACGACACTTATAGGATAGATCTATAAACATTAAAAGGGAACTCACTAAAATAGCTTACAAGCTGTGATCTGGCTAGCCCAACAATAGCTGTCTCCTGACAGGAAAGGCTACAAGGCTGGATGCCTCAGCTGCTCTTCAGTCTACTTTGGTATTCCAGGGAAGTAGGTTCTAATACCAGCAAAAGAATTCCTGAGCGGCATCATAGGTCAGCTTGCCAGAAGAGCTGAATTCAAGGAGGCAAAGAGCAAAAGCTTTTTTCTCCCAAGCCTTTTTACAAGGACTAGAAGGTGTGGCCCAGTCTCAGGGTAGGTCTGACATCATATAATCCAGGTTTAGGGTAGATCTTCCTGCCTCAATTGATCCAATTGAGACTAATCTCCTATAGGCATGACTAGCTGCTTGTGTTTTACTCAATCATCTGTAGTCAAATTGGTTAGTCAAATTGAGAGCCATCACAGCCATTTTAAGTATGCATACTTAAATATGTGGAGATATATATATATATCTCCACAGTGTCAGTGATAATACTATTGCTGTGCAACTAACATCCAGAATGTTTTGGACTTGAGAAACAAGCTGTTTGCCAAGATGTGGTAGCTAGTGATGTCATCCAAACATTTGGAAGGTGATAGCAGACACCAGTGTCAGCTTTCAGTACATTTTGAGCTCAAGTCTAAATTATTCTTGAGACAGTTGCGCAAACAAGAAATTGGAAAACAAAACAGTAGTGTATCCCTATAAGCAATAGTTGGTAGAGGGAAACTGGAGGATTGAGAATTTAAGGCCAGCTTGGTTAATTTAGTAAAATCTTCTCAAAGAAAGAATGGAGGGAGGGAAAGCAGAGTATCTATCCTCTCTTGCCTCAGACCATTTCTACTACTAGAGCAAGCAACAACAAAAAAATCGCAGCATTTCAGTTCTTTTACAAGGCATTAATCCTCACACTTGCCTTGATAATCTAAAAAGGAATATTGAATATTGAAGGAGTTCAATCCACAGCTCCTTCTCTTGTTATACTACTAATTCAAGACCTTCCTACATGCAAACTGTATTCAACCCATCCCAGCAGGTTCAAAATTCTTGTCTCTTTTAGCATCAACTCCAAGATCTAAATTCCAAAGTCTAATGGAAATAGCATATGACTCAGAGTAGCCTCAAGATATGGTTCAACCTGAGGGAAATGACTCTACTATAGTCACGACTCTATTAAATAATAAAAATTTGTATGTGTCTAAACCATGATAGTTTAAAAAAAGTGCTCATATCATGGTTTGCAATACTAGTCTCTAAAAAAGGAACCAAGGATCCATGGCTACTTAAGTCTGAAGAAGGAGATAATCAAGATATGCCTAGAGCTTTTTATGATCTCAAGAACTGGGGACACATTCAAATAAAAAGCAAGCAAACAAAAGAACTGTTAATGTCCAGGTCTGGGAGTATTTAAATAACAAAATAAAGTAGTGTCAATATATAACACAAGGGCTCCTACTGATATAAATAATACTGAAAGTAACATAAATAGGGCTTTCAAGATGGCTCCATGGATAAAAATGATTGCTGCCTAACCCATCAACCCAAACTCGAATATCAGGCTCCACATAATAGAAAGAAAAAAAGCCCAACTACCTGAAGTTCTTCTCAAACCTCCTCGCATACATACACGCAGATACACAAACACAACATGGTAATAAAATAAATATATTACATTTTGAAAAAGAAAATAGCATGAATCAAAACAATTGTACATTAATGCAGCCAAATTTTAAAGAATGTATACTTTGTGAATTTATCAATATAAAATAAAAGTGTAACCTTAGTTGTAGTGAGAAAAAAGCAAGTCAGTAGTAGTCTGGGAATGGATTTTGCAGAAAAGGTGGTTTACAAAGGTATGTAAATAATCCCTTTGGGCAGATTGAAATATTTGCTGTCTTATGGTATGGTTTGATGTCAAAAATAGTTCAATTTAAGGTTTCAAATTGTTAAGTCTGTTTTAACTCAAACACACCTCAATAACATTTAAAAATACAATCTGCCTGACTTTATCTAGAATTCTTATCATGACATCACAGTTGTCTGTCTGGGATAAGGATGGAAACTCTAAGGATGGTGAATAGAAAGGAATTACTATTTATACAGTTATTCATTAATTAGGATCTTCCAGGTTGTAAATCATAGTATTATGTCAGACTTCAAACAATATACCAAAGGTATAAAATGCCCCTTTTTATAGGCCCTGACTAACTGAATATTGAAATTTCATATACTTGAATCCCTAGTAATTTGAATTCATACATAGGGGCTATGACTAAAAAGAACATATAATACACACATTGTATTTAGAGGTATACATAAATCCTTAGAGTGATGAAAAATGACACTTGTGAACTGACATAAGGCAGACTTCTCATGGTAAGTACAATTCACAAAGACTCAATATAACATATGAGTTCTTTATTTTAAATAAAAATAGCTTCACAATAAAGAAAATTTAAGAAATCACCAGAGAAATTATTATTAATTTTGTATGAATTCATAAAGATATTTTTTTCTAGTGGGCCAATGAGATGGGTTACAATGTTATGGTACTTGCACACAAGGCTGACAACCTGAGTATGATGTCTGGGATTCACATGATGGAAAGACAGAATAAATTCTCATAAACTTTCCCCGGACTTCTACCCAAGACCTCCTTGACACAAACACAATAAGCAAATAAGTGTAATAAAAAAGTTTTTTTGTACACATGCTTATATTTTTATAGATTAATATATGTATATATGTATTATTATAAATATGCATATATAATCTGTAGAGATTTAGACATGTATAAAAAACTTTTTTACACACACATGTGCCTGTGTGCTCATGCACACACACACACACACACACATATGGAGAGAGAGAGAGAGAGAGAGAGAGAGAGAGAGAGAGAGAGAGAGAGAGAGAGAGAGAGATGGGGGTTCTCTTTTTAGATCTGGCTCTCCTGAAACTAGCTCTATAGACCAGGCTGGCCTCAAACTCACAGAGATCCACCTGCTTCTGCCTTCTCAAATGCGGGATTAAAGGAATGCAGCACCACCAACTGGCTTATTACAACTTTTTTTGTAACTCTAAAGAGAGAATCGTGCCATAGATACTAGTCCAAAATGCCTAACACATTTATTTTCCTTTCTTTTTTCTTTGGCATCTTTCAAATGGAAGAAACAAAAATCTTTAATATTTTAGTGCATACAGTATTTTGTTGGATACTATGTAGAAGAATCTAAACTTCTATTAGTTTTTATTTTATTGTAGCAAGAACACGTGAAGTGATTTTTACCTCTAGACAGACTTGACCATGTACAAATAACACCTTGTTGCATTTATTGCCACAACATTATACAGCAGGTCTGTAGATCTTACCTTGGAATAGTGTGCCCATTGGTTATCAATCCACTACTGTCCTCTTCTCCACAGGCCCTGACAATCTTGTTGTATGACTATTTCAAGGATGGATGCTGCTATGACTAGTTTATTTCATGTAGTCTAATCCCAGGATCATCATGATATTCTGTATCATAAAGTTTCATCCTTTGTAAACTCTGCATGATATTATGCATTTTATCAATTATCTGTTGACATATAAACAAACATATACTCATATATGTGGGCTATGGATTCTCATTATGCAGTTCTTGGTAGCAATTTATGAGTTAGTTATTATTCCATGCTGTGAAGAGAAAGTACTACCAAAGCAACTCTGATGAAAGAAAAGAAAGCATTTAATGGGTGGCATAGAGGGAAAGTCTATGACCATCATGGAAGGAAGCAAGGCAGCAGGCAGGAAGGCATGGTGTTAGAGTAGCAGCTGGGAGCCTATGTCTTACCTACAAGTTGGAGACAGGAAGAGAGAAAGAGAAGAGATAAAAGATGAGAGAGAGAGAGAGAGAGAGAGAGAGAGAGAGAGAGAGAGAGAGAGAGAGAGAGAGAGAGAGAGAGAGAACAATTTTTATTCTTACCAAAATGGACACCAGTAACTGGTCTCAAAGTTTCTCTCATCCTTGTCTCTCTAGACTCTATCCTACAAAACACAGAAGGACTGATGTTTTCTTAAATATACAAATAGGAGTATGTTAATGGTTTGTTTAAAAATTGTCCCATAACTTCTCAATATCCCCATGAACTTTAGTTTCCTGTTCCATGCCTACTGAAATTCTTGGCATCCCTTGTGTGTCTCTAACAATCGCCTTTGTTCTTCATTTAACTTTCTGCTGAGCTACACCCTCCTCAAGAAAAACTTCTCTGAATATCCTGTGTAAGGAAACAGTTCTTGTCTCTGTTTTCTCTGCTCCCTTTAATCTTCTTGTTATGCCTTTTCATGGTTTTGTTTTTTTTGTTAGGTTTTAATGGAGCAACTCTCCTATGTTGGTTTTTGGTTTAATTAAAAATTAAAAATTAAAAACACAAATATTTGAAAATTGCTGTATTAAATATCAAGAGGCTTAATAGGCATGTCCTAGAATTGTAAAATCAGTGAACTTAAATTGAATAGATAAAAAAATTAAGCAACAGTTTATATTTCTACAGCATTTTGAAAGTTATTCCTTTTCCTTTTTTTAGATTACGTCATTCCCCTCATCTTATTTCCTCCTCCTTGCTCCTATTTCTCTTTCAAATCCATGGCCTCTTTTTCATTACTTGTTACACACACACACACACACACACACACACACACACACACACACACACA
>JADRCC010134379.1:0-14649 GCA_019843855.1 Hylomyscus alleni
AAAAAAAAAAAAAAAAGATGGAAACCATTATATGGGGGCATATTCACAGCAGAAAGGAAGACAGAAAGACCCAAGTCACAGAGTACCTGCAGGACAGACACTGTGTTAGACACTCCAACACAACAGAGGGTATGGTTTCAGGACTGGAAACATGAAGGCTTCTCCTTAAGGTTCAGGAAAATGAGTTTTCTCTTAAATGGACAAAAGAAAAGAAAAAAATCCATCCAATGCCATACAGATCCATACAAAATAAAGGAAGAAGCAGAAAATCGGGGTCAATTGAATTACTCTCAACCATGACAGCAAAACAGAGAAAAGCCTAGTTAGAAAAAAATAAAATAAACAACAACCCATTGCTATGAAGTGAACTATAAGATAGCATGAAATTGCACAGGACTCAGAAAAGCAGCACCACCTAGAATTTAGCAAATGTAGAAATGAGGACAGAGTGCAGAAAAGGAATTGGCACTTTAAAGTCCATTCAAACCAAATGCAAAGGGATCTAATTGCCAGCAAACACAACAGAAATGCTCCAATAAAAATAGACTTAAATAAAATATTCATAAATCTAATGAGATAAAATCACTAAGCAAGGAGCCCATATCATACTGATAAGCTGCACAACTATTATGCAGCATTCTTCAATCTAAACACGAAACATCCATAGATCTGCAATTTCACTGAGTACACTCTTGATGATGATGCATACACCATAACTCTGCAAGTGTTTATATACACTGTAGGGTGAAACTTCTGTATGAAATTATTGGTAAGTTGATAATCATAATTCTCCTGGAGAAATAGAAGGACTGTTCTCATTGAAGGCAGTGAAGAACCCTGTGTGACAGATTAGCACATGAAGTCATTATGGAAGGAACCATCCATTTTATGCTCAGCCTCTTGACATGGCTTAGGCACCAGGATCTCCAACTGTCACAAAGCACATCTGGTTCCTACTTTTTTCTTTACAAATGTCATTCATTTATGAAAGGATTGGAGGTCTTTGGTGATTTTCCATGACAAGTGTGAAAAGACAAACTCAGCTATTAAAAATGATGAATTCATGAAGCTCTTAGACAAATGGATGGAACTAGAAAATATCATCCTGAGTGAGGTAACCCAATCACAAAGAACACACATGGTATGTACTCATTGATAAGTGGATATTAGCCCAGAAGCTTGGTATACCCAAGATGCAATTCACAAACCACAAGAAACTCAAGAAGAAGGAAGACCAAAGTGTGGATACTTCAGTTCTTCTTAGAAGGGGGAACAAAATACCCATGGAAGGAGTTACAGAGATGAAGTGTGGAGCAGAGACTGAAGGGACAACCATCTACAGACTGTCCTACCAGAGGATCCATCCCATATACAGTCACCAAACCCAGACACTATTGTGGATGCCAAGAAGTACTTGCTGACAGAAGCCGTTATAGCTGTCTCCTGAGAGGCTCTGCCAGTGCCTGACAAATACAGTGCCTGCGAGGTGGAAGCTCGCAGCCAGCCACTGGACTGACCACAGAGTCCCCAATGGAGGACCTAGAGAATGGACTCAAGGAGCTGAAGGGGTTTGCAGCCCCATAGGAGGATCAACAGTATGAACTAACCAGTATCCCCAGAGTTCCCAAGGACTAAACCACCATCCAAAGAGTACACATGGTGGGACTCATGGCTCCAGCTGCATTGTAGCAGAGAATGTCCTAGTTGGTCATCAGTGGAAGGAGAGGCCCCTGGTTCTTTGAAGGCTCTATGCCCCAGAGTAGGGAAATGCCAGGGCCATGAAGCTGGAGTGGATGGGTTGATGAGTGGGGGTAAAGGGAGGGGATAGGGGGATTTCAGAGGGGAAACCAGAAAATGTAAATAAAGAAAATATCTAATAAAAATTTAAAAAAAAAAAGAAAGAAAGAAAACACAAACCAAAAGGTGCATGTGACTCAGAACATGTTGAAACAGAAGAACACTGTTGAGACAGGACACATTTACTGTAGCACTTCTCTTCATAGCCATTTCTCCATATGAGCTGCACATTAATTAACATCCATGTTAGGTATATGCCTCTGCCCATTTGCTGAGATTAAACACAGACTTCCCTTCACCCCACAAACCAGGAAAACTTTCACTTATAAGCATACAAGATTCTAGGTTTAGTGTACATATGGGATTTCAGGGAAGTGTATGGTATTGGGGCTTTTCAATTGAAAAATTGTCATGGGAAACGCAAATATCTTCCTGCCTGGAGATATCTCCAGGGACTAACATCCTGGGGTTGGAGGGGACCCCAGGTGGCAGTGCTGCTTCTCTTGTGGTTGTTCATTTTACTGAGTTTCCTCTTCTGTATGCTCTCTCTCCCATAGAAACCCTCCAGAAGAGTTTCTTGGTCCCAGATCTCAAAGTATCTTCATTTATTAATGTGTTCATCAATTCCATGAACATTTTTGAGCACTGTTTTGTTCTAGATGCACAGAGCAGAAAACAGGTACTGAGTCTGTCTCAGGGAGTTTTCAGTCCCGTCTTGATGCAGACAATAATGATGATGCCTGCAGTGTAATGTGCTGTGTTGGTGGGAACAGAGGCGTGTGATTAAGACATTGCTCCTAGGCAAATTCAGAAGCACTGGAGGATGTGGAGTTGGAGGATAACCTGATTAGAGCTCTACTCTGAGGAGGGTAACTTGTGTGCTGCAGAAGCAGGAGGAAAGAAGGAATAAGAAATCCAAGGCAGGTTTTTTTCACAGAGCTAGATAATGCAGACAGCTCCAGAGAACAATGGGAAAAGTGTTTTAAAGCAGCAGCTAATAAAAAAGCAACAGCTACTTCTGCTAGGTGCCAGTATGCTATTCATTACCTCAATTCCTATAAGCCAGTCCATAAGCACTGCTATTAGCTTGGCTCTTTACCATTTTACAGATGAAGAAGTTCTGCCTTGAAGCAGTTAAGTGATGTGCCTAATGGAACAAATCTTTAAAATAGAGGCATCATATCAGTTTGACCTGAGCCATAGAAGAGTTTGTTCATAGCTGACTTTCTCCCACAAAACTCAAACTCTGCCTTCACATACTGGGATTGTGAGCACTTCCAGAGAAAAGGAATTTTATCCCATGTCACATCAATATTAGAAGGTGCATCAACTCTGAGACTAAAAATACAATCCTAATGACATTATCTAAAGATCTCAATAAAATCTAAATTCCTCTTATATTTTCAAGATATATGTTGCTTCCATTATCATTATGTAGCCATATATAGAAATTCATACATCCATGCTATCATATAAAGGTATCAAATTCTGATTATGTAACATAATATGACATTTTCCTTAAAACCAAGTCAAGCATTGTATAAATATCATTTTTAACAACACAGGATACAAAAGTGCAAATCATTAGAGAACTTACTTCTTATCCTTGATGTTTTTACGTCATTTCAACATTCAAATGGTAGAGAAACAGAAACATACCTTAAGTGTTTCCTAACTATGAAACCACGTATCCATCTTTGGATAATCAACACTGGTGAATTATGAGCCAGAATTTCATTAATCCTTGAAATTATATGTTTGATATTTTTTATTTCATCTTCATAGGTGGTACCCTGTGTGAAGAAATTTTATCCAGTAATTTTTGTCTTTCATTAAAGCATTCCCCAGAGATATCTAAATAAATTAATAAAACATTCAGCAAACTCTCATCAGCATAATAGTCAAACAGTAAATATACTGTAGTATTGATTAAGATATAAACATTGTTATTTTCAAATAATTTTAATTTTCTGTGTAATATGCAAGATTCTTGATAGCATCCTACCTAATCTGGAGACAGACCTGAAATCATCACCTTAGTGATCTTCCTCTCAGAAAAGGATTGGTATGAACTGGTGCCTTATTGAATCCGAGGGTGGCTTGTACTATGCAGGGTAAAGAAGGAGCTGCCTGTGAGATTCCTGAAAATGGCCCAACTCCTCTGAGATGTGCAGCTCAGCTCTGTTGTTGGACACTCTCTGTCTGAAACACACAGCGTCCTCTTACAGATCTCCAGACTTTGGGGTCACAGACTCACTCTGTCTCACTGATTGCTGACTTGTTAGAAATATGGTCACTTTTACTAATGTATATTAGACATAAAATATTTACATTACTTAGGCATTGCTGGGTGACACAGTTCCTGAGGAGATGTGAACAAATGCCAAGCCAAACCAGATAGAAACCCCAAATGTCCAACTGAGGAAACCAATGAGTCTACTGTGGTTATTTACAGGAGTGTGAAGATGAGATTACTTAAAGGAACAGGGATGAGTCTAAGGAAGTCGCATCATCAGCACTCCATCTCAACATGGCTGACAGATTCCAAAAGCTAGAAGCATGAAGCTCGTGTGATGATATATAGGCAGCTGAACAGATCAGAGCATGTCTTCCAGGTAGCTCTGCTGGTCTGGGTCTCTTCAGGCACTGTGACTGGTAGAGGCTTCTTAGCAGTCCTCACTGCTGTTGTAACCGTGAGGGAAGGCTGGGTTTGTGCATCTGGTGGGTTCCGGGTACTTCCTGAGTTTGAATGTGCTTCCCCTTTCAGACACAATGAGCCTTAACCAGTTCCCAAGAAGAGAACTCTTAGACAATAGACCTAATCCTGAGAACTATCAGTCCTGAAGCATTCAGGATCCACTTTTTTAAGCTTTATCCTTCTAGGAGCCACTCAACCCACTCAAAAAACATTAGGGATTTCTGATCATTACAGATCATCAGATTTTCTATTTGGGCAGTTTACTTTCTTCCAAAACAGTAGTAAAAACAGATGAAAATGAGAAGCTACTCTTAAGTGATCCACGAATTAGTTCCTATCCCTTCCTCTGAGCCATCACACATGGTCTTGTCACAGTGCCCATCTGAGCACACAGCATTGGTGCATTCTACGGTTCTCTGACCCCACTGAAGGGCAGCATCAGATTGCTTGGCACACGATGTTTATTCTTCACCCTCTAGAGGATTCCTTACTGCCCCATCTCACCTAGCTTTACCCTCCAAATAACCACTCTAAGTCTGCCAAAGGGCACTCTTATTAATCCCCATGTACTTACTGTGAATCAAATTTCAATGCTTTCTACAGATGATCTTAGTACTTGCATGTAGTTGAGATACTATCTCAAGGTCTTAGCCTTTTGGAGTCAGCTCCTTCTGTTTGATGTTGTTCTGATCATAGTCTCCTGAGACAGCACTATCCTGTCACTCTTCTATTACATTACAAGTCTCAAGCTTTGCCCTAATCCCTGTGTCTTAGTTGGGTTTCCTATTGTCATGATGTAATACCATCTGCTTACACTCTCATATCAGGAAGTCAGGACAGGAACCAGGAGGCAGGAGCTGGTACTGAGGACATGAAGGAGTGCTGCATGCTGGATTGTTCCTCATGATTTACTTAATCTGCATTCTTATAGAAACCAGGACCACATACCCAGGGATGGTCCAGTCCACAACGTACTGGGCCTTCCCACAACAGCTGCTAGTTAAGATTACAGGCTGATATTATAGCGCCATTTTTAGAACTAAGGCTCCTTCTTCTCCAGTGAGTTGACACAAAACTAGCCAACAGACCCAGCAATCACAAAATGGCCCACTGCAGCAAAGCGTTCTTTCTCTGACCACTGTTTTATACAAACTTCCTGGGTCCCCCTTGTGTTTATCTTAGACTTGATACAGATCTTCCATCGTCCACAATTTACCTGCATATAAGGTGCTGAGTTGTTTAGTTCCCCTGATCTATTATAACAAGATGTTTTTGACCCAAATGTAGTGTTTCTTTTCCCAGTTCATATGAACTTTAGATTACCCTTGACTTGAGTCACAATATAGTCTATAAGAGTGTTACTTGAAGGAGGGAGTCTCAGAATGGAACATTCTCCCATCCATTGTCAGCCACTCTCATCTCACCTTCTTATGCTAAACTCTACATCCTCTGCCATCCCCTCAGACCTTTGCAGAGCATAGAGTCCCCACCTCCTATGCAGCACAACAGTCCTTTCTAGGACAGCAACCCCTTACCAACAAACGGATCTGCTAACAGACAAGCTTACATCATAATGCAGTTACATTAGTCAGTCTTTATTGCATAGCTGAATATTCCTTCAGTTTACATAGATAGACATTGGTAAATTTTCTGGTTATCACTGGCACTTAGGCATCAAATGGCTGCAGCATTACTAAGTAATCTACATCTTAGGCCCTAACGTTTAATTGGACATCGCCAATCAATCTATTCATGCAACTCAATTTTCTTTTTCATCTCTCCTGCCTCTCCCTCTTTGCCCCAATCCCTGTACTTTTGTCATCTCCCACTGATCTACTTATTTCTTTAAAAAGTGTGTGAACATATGGTATGTATATATGTGATCATGAATGAGTGTTCATATGTTTGAAGGTCAGAGGAAACATTGGATATTAGTCCTCAACTTCCACCTTGTTCTGAGGCTATCTCTTTTGTGTCGTTCACTACTGCGTGTACCAGGCCAGTTGGCACATGACCTTCCAGGGACTCTGCTGGCTTTGCCTCTCATTTCAACATAGGTGTACAAGAATTGCAGACATGCACTATTGACAGGCTTTTAGGTTTGTTCTGGAGGTTAAAACTCAGGATATCATGTTGAATAAAAAGCACTTTATCCAGTATGTAAGCTCCCCAGCCCTCTCTTTCTTTTTGAGACAAGAGTCTCTCTATAACCCAAGGTAGCCATAAATTTCCCAGCCTCTTACCTTTACCTCCTGAATGCAGAGACTGCAGCCATGAGGCACTCAGACCCACTCTTTATTTCAATTCTTTTAATGAGCTGAGATGGCATTGTAATCTACTTCTGCTCTTTTTCTCAGTCTCAGACAGCTAAGGGTTTCTTTTTATTTATTTATTTTTCACTACCTTGCTAACTTCTGATGATCATCTTCATTGCTACATCTCTCTGCCTTACATATTCAAATTATCCTCACAACTACACTTCCTGTCAGGAATTACCTCTTAAATTACAGTCTATAAAATGAACTTCCAGTTCCACTTCTCCACTTATATATCAAAAGCTGAGCCCATTATCCCCCTTATTCAGCCAATGCACACTTCATTCTGTGCTGTCTTTAAGGACATTAAAAGCATTCTTCATCATGTCAACTAAGTTAATATTTCATCCCTCCCCATCCAGGGCTTCTAAAGGCTTACTGCTCTAAATTCTCTACCAATGAATCAAGTCAGACTTTATAAGCTAATGAGCAGACTTTGGTAGTAACTCCTCTCTTCTACCCTACCTCTAATAGAGAAAGATAATAATTGGGAATCATTTACCTAGGATGGCCCTGGTACTCTGAATTCCCAAGAGAATAAAAAGCCCATCATAAACAATAAAATTAACTAGAAACTGCCAATGAGAATAGGCCACCTAGCCTCTAACTGGGACCTTCTTACTTCGATAAAAATTGTTTTTCTTTTCTTGTTTCCATAGCCACTTCATACAACGGCTCTCTTTCCCCAGACAGAGTGCTGGCTGCTTGCACTCTGATGCTTCTCTGATATATGAATGAGAAAATGTTTATACAAACTCATTAAATTTTAAATGTGTACGTCTTTTGTCTTCTTTTATAAAGTCATTTTCTTCAGAACACAGAATGACTCCTCTGGAATGTAAAACTCTTAAATATTTCCCTAGGATTTTACAAGATGAAGTCCTGTCTCCTTGTCTTACATTTAATATTTTATCACTGTGTTGTTGACATGCTCAAACATGTCCTCTAACCTCCAACAACACTAAACCACTTTTTGCCACTCCAATTTGTCAACCTCTTTCAACACCTCTGTGTCTGCAAATGCCTCCTCCTGTCTCAATTGCTCAGTAACAATGCCGACACTTCTATTTGCCCAGACATTTCTTACATTAATAAAAGCACCTTCAATACAAATACTTATGCTTTCCTTTTATTTTTAACCAAACTTGAACAGTTTGAATATTTTTTAATCTCATAGACTTTTGCTCAGTATTCATGATATTTTCCACCATTTTTTCCTCTCTTATACCGTTCACTCCCTTCTTCTTGTTGCTTTTCCATCTGAGACAGTCTTCTTCTGTAGCTCAGCCTGGTCTGTACCTTCCTATGGAGCCATGTGATTTGAATTCATTGCCTTCCTAGTAGTAGCCTGTACGTATATGCGACCAGACCTAGCTTTTACATTCTTTCTTCATTGCATTTGTTGAGTTTGCATTAATTTTTCTGTATCATTTTGATCTGTGTATAGATGTCCCAGGTTTTCTGTATCATTTTGATCTGTGTATAGATGTCCCAGATTTTGACTCTATTTGCATTTTTTTCTTTCCTCAATATTTTCACAAAGTAAGTTACATGTAAGCTTCCCAAAGTCATTGGACAATTACCTTGCATAAAAGGTAACAATAATGCCATTGGTGACTTATCCAAACACCCCAACCCTTTGAAATCTAAGCAAGTGGAATCATTCTTTTCCCAAAGAAAAGCTCCACCAGTGGAGCTTTGGCTGTATAAATGCTGGATGGCTTGAATGCCAAACCCAACTCTTACTAGCTCTTTGATCTAGGCTAAATAACCTATCAGTTTCTGGAGCACTGTCTTACTGGGCTGTTGAAAGTACTTCCTTCACTGTAGCTATCCAAACAAGGTTGCCTCCTAAAAGGTTTATAGCATTAGATAAAATGATAGAGATGCAGACTTTTTTAAATTTCTGAATACATTATTATATTTATCACAAAATTAACAGGAAATAAGGCATTGAGTAAGCAGTTTACACACCAATATAATGTAAGCTCTGAAATGAAAACATCAGCTAAAAAGATTATTTAGTCTAAATAAAGGAACTGTAATAAAATCTGCACAAAGAACTTATACTTTAAACCATAAATACCAAAAATCAATAAGATATGTGACACAGTAATAATCAAATGTTTTTCTTAATAGAATGCAGCGGTGTAGAGGTTACTGTTAATGCTGGCATAAAGTAGGGAAAAGCATTTCAAGAGAGAATAACAAGGCTTTGTCATATGACTCAGATGCAACCTACTTCACATGTTGACAATAGGAATGCTTTAAAAGCTAATTCTCAAAGTGCTTGCTATTCAAGTGGCATAAAATTCTAAGATGGAATCATTTTCAATCAATTTCTTATTCTCAGTAGTTTCTGTAGTTACTTAAAATTTTTATTCTATGTGTGCTTCTGGTCTATAAGGTCTGTCATTTCTTTTTCCATTTGTGAGTATTTTTTAATCAGAATTTCCTAATATGGCTCATTGCTTCTTAGGATATTTGAAAAAATAAAACATAATAATATAATCATGTGTCATTTCAAATAAATTAAACCACATCTATTTTATCATTTTATGCCTTTGAAAGAGATATTGTTTTGATTAGTATATTCATAACACAAAAATGGTATGAATATGTGTGAATTCTGTACATCACAAGAAAGACTTTTGTAGCATGTTAAATTAGTATTTCTAAAGTTCTCTTGGTGACCACTTTGATACTGGAGGGCTCCGCTCCATTAAGCACTATAGAACTAGGAGAGAGAACAAAACATCATTCACACAAGGTCCAGAATAAAGAGGAACATGGACTCTGGTGGGCTACAGGAACTTTGTTCTCTATTGATGAGATGCTTTTACACACACAGCTAGTACAGCATTTCCAGATGCCCATTGGTAAATCGGTGTGTTGAACCATCGCCACACTGAGAATGGTAATTCCCATTAGGAGGCTGCTGTGGCTTGGAGAATGGCTTGTCTTCAAGAATCCATACATTGATGGTTTGTTCCTAGCATAGCGTAGGAGGTGAAGGTTAAGAGCTGGTGCCTAGCAGGAGGGGTCTTCAGACCCTTGCACTCATCACAGAAGGGTCAGAGTAGCTCTAAGCAGATCACTGCGCAGCCTCACCCAGCGCTCGCCCCTTTTCATTTTGAGTGTAACCTTGTCTATGTGGATCCCATCATTTAGCATAATGTTGATGGCAGAGTTCCCATAGCTGCCAGGACTGTGAGTTTAATAGCCCCATTGTTTCATGTCCCGGGTGTTTTGATATTATGGTGAACATCTTATACAGAACCACTGTGAAGAAGCTGCTCAAGACATTCATTAGGCATTTATTTTTGCAAGACTTGAATTTCTCTGGTATAAATTCCAAGGAGAGCCACTGGTGTGTCACATGATCACTCCATGATCAATTTTAAAAGAGACTAGCAAAATCCTTCCCAGAAATTTCTCTGTATTCTTATCAGAATTTGGAATAGTACTTTTATTTTTTAGTTTATCCATTCTTTAAGAACAGAATATCTCCTCTATTGCTTTAACTTGTATTTAAAAATAAACAGAACCAAAACAAATGAAAAGACAATGTTATCTAACTTGTATCTCCCTGACGGCTAGCTAATGCATACACTCCATTTGCTACCTGTGCCCCTCCTTTGATGAAACACCACTGATGATTCTGGACATTGTTTAACAGTTGTGCTTTGGCTGCTCAGCTTTGAAAGCTCCACATTTTTCATCAATTCTAGGCCTGGGTCAAATATTGCTATCAGTGAGGTGAAGTGTTTATCTTCCCTCTTCTTAGTTGTTGAAATTCTAACCCCAGTACTTAAGAATGTAAAGAAACAACTGAGGAAATTCTCTGACTTAAAGGAATCCGCAAATGTGGCATTTAGAGGCAGGACCACTGAGAGGGATTGTTTCATGAAGTCTCTGCCCTCTTGAATGTATTAAAAACACTCATCTATTATGGGATAAATGAGTTAATGATTTATCTGTAGAATGGCTTTGGTATTCAGTTGAACTCTCTAGGACATGCTGTTGTGATGGGAGGACATCACCATGCTATCTTCAATTCCACTAAACCTGCACATGATGTACCTTGGACAAGGTTTTCCTGAGAATCACCACAGTGTCTGACCTTGGGAAGCTTATTTATCAGAATGCTAGTGAGAGAAGATAGGAAAACCTTTAGGAGGCATGGCCTCATTACTGTGCTTAGGTGGCTCAGGTGACTAGCCTGGGAAGGATTCCAGTGGAACCTCCTTAGTCCTACATTATTACAAAAGAAGTAAGCCTGGCTCCTGAATCTGATGCCTCCTGTGTGTAAAACTGCCATGCTTTCCTCTGTCGTGGTAAGTCATCTAACCTCATCAGGGCTAAACCAAGCATCTGTTTTTAAAACATGCAGTCTCTGAAGCTGAAGGCTAATAAACAATGGAGACTGTGTCTGTGACATCTCAGATGGAATGTGAAAAGGTATTGAAAAGAGGAACTAGACTAATAGCGTCAAATTGACAAAAACTTTATTTGGTATATAAACATACCTGAGGGCTTTATGGAATACAGACTTAAGAAAAAGGATCTGGCTCTGAGGAACAAGGCAATGACATATTAGCACTGTGGTTTTCCTGCATTTATCCATGGACATCAGACTTCAAGAAGGGAAAATTACTTCAAGAAAGTATGTAATCAAAAGAGAAACAAATTGCCAAAAGGGGAAAATCTCTACAGCCTCTGCCAGGTTTGAGAATAAAAGTACCACTAGAAGAGAAATCAGGGTCTGGTCTAAGAATCTCAACTCTTTCTTTCCTAGACTCTTTGTAGATCAGGATGGCCTAAAACTCACAGAGATCCTCCACCTCTGTCTCCCAAGTGCTGGGAGTAAAGGTATGTGCAACTACCACTCAGCTAGAAATCAGCTCTTACTCCTAATAAAAGGACCATTAAACCTGTCCACCCATCATAGTGAGGACTCTAGAGGCAGAACAGTTTTAAAGGACAAGACTATGACTTTCTCAAAGACCGTACTGCTTAGTTACCTTAAGATTTTTCTCAAATCAGATCATAGAGTTCCTAGCAGATCTGAACCATGGCTCCAGTGGCTGTGATTTCTTCACTGGACATAAGGTTTAAGTCTAGGAAATGCTCATGCTATGATGATTATATAGGCACACAGAATTTAGGAGAAATGGACACATGGATACTTCTCTTAAATTTCCAAGGATGTCCCAGTCAACCTAGATGAGACTTGATCTGGAAGGGACTCTGGATTTTGGATTTGGGGGTTAATTTTTGTACTGTTGAGTTGAAATAAGTGCATTTTCATATAGATGCATAATGAAATGATGGAAGCAAATGTTATGGCTTGAATACCCCATGCTAGAAATAATCTGCACAGTTGTATGTTATTGTCCTACTAAAGGCAATGGTTTGAGCCATAAGTGGATTCTGAGGGCTCTGCATACATGAATGGATTAACTGGTTATAGAGGAGGTAGATTTTCTACAAAACTAAGCTCTCTGTGCCCCCTCTAACCCTGTGATGCACTCTGTCACAAACCTGTAGAGAGGGGATTTTTGTTGTTCTTTGTTCATGCTGAGTGACTATAAATTTTACTATAGTTTCATTTTGCAGCTAGAATATAGAAATAACCAAATTTCACATATTTATCTACTATCTTAAGACCTGCCTATCTTGCTAACAAGTTATAAGATATTCTTGTGTGCACTCCTGGTGATGATTTCAGCAAAGTAGACCTCTGTGCCCACTTTCCCATAAGCCTGTTTCTTTTGTTATAATACTGAGCAGTAGTATTATGTTAAAAATAAAAATTGACTTTCTTGGATTCCAAAATGTGAGGAAATCAGACCAGCCTAGTAAAAGTAATAAACTCTCACTTCTAAAGAACAAAAACTTACAAACAGACAAACAAACAGAGACCAATGCAATTATTACTGGATAGCTACATGGATATACTTACATATCCATTGCTATTCAGTTTGAGAATAAAAACAATGGATTTTAAATACTTAATTACCATCCTTGTACTTATCTGTGAAAGGATTAGCTGCTTTCCAAGATATATCATCTCTTCTCTGCCATTAATAAAATGTTGGTTTCTGTTTAACAAGAAAATGCGTCTACTTAAAAATATTTCACTTTGAGTGGGCCCTGCACCTCACATGAGCAGCATGGTAGAGCTGTCCCTGGTGGAGGGAGTGCAGGTGAGCCAGGTGAGGGTGAGAGCATAGGAGAGCTGAATAGCCAACCCTGCCTCTTCATTGGCTGTAGCACCTAGGAGAGCTGGCCCTGCACCTACCCTGGTCAACACAGCTGGCCCTAATAGTGAAGGCAAGGGTGTGAGTGCAGAGTAAGCAGGAGAGCTGGTCCTGTTCCTCATAGGCTGCAGCACTTGGGAAGGAGGAGTCTGTGCCTTGAATGGGCAGTACAGTAGAGCTGGCTCTGAAGGTATGGCTATGTTAGCATGGGTGAGCTGGCCCCAAGGGCATGAGAGCAGGAAAGCTGACCCTGGCTCCCGTCAATGAGACATTGGGATTCCTAGCCAGAGCAGTGCTACAGAGCTAGGCCTAGTGTTATGTTTAAGGTAGAGCTGGTCTGCTAACATGCTCAGCTACCATCCAAGTCTAGATCCACGGCTCTAATCTGGCCCACCCCAAAATCTCTATCATCTGAGAAAGGTTGGGACGAGTGAAAGGGCCAGTCCTGCTGATCCAAAGCTGAAGGCTATCCATGACACAAAGCAACAACAGGGAAGAGAACCACTGACGATCCTATTTTGAAGATGTCACAGAAGCCAAAGACCTCAAATCAGACCAGTGAATCATTGCAATGAACATTTGCAAGTGAAGATGTGTGGACAGAGGGATGTACCATGGGACACACGGTGACATACTAGAGCTTCCACAATGAGATGTTTTTATATGGTGTGTGTGTGTGTGTGTGTGTGTGTGTGTGTGTGTGTGTGTGCATGTTTATTGGAGGAGAGATGCAAGAGTTAAGAACACACATGAGGGTATAGGAAGATGAGCTGGACTAGAATGCATGATATGAAACTCATGAAGAATCAATAAAAAATACATTCTTCCCTCTACATACCTTCTGATAATGGTAGCCACTGGAGCCCTTTACCCTTTAAGGCTGCAGAAAGCAATCAGGTAAGACATTTGTAGGAGGTGCTGTTTTCCTAACACCAAGCTGGCAGTCTTAGCAGATCTTAGCTTTTACATCTTATCGTGTCAGTCTTGCTCAGCACGTGGCTGGACATGAAGACACTCATTGCACTTGACAGGAAATGGATAATATCAAAATCAAACAATGTGGGAGCTACAGAGGATATTCTTTCACTCACTCCATGAGTAACTAGATAGAATAATTTCCCAGGCCTGAATTCCTTGTTACATTATAAACAATAAAAATTTTTGATTGTCTTATTATTACAGGAAACAAAATGCAATCCTAAGTGATACATTGGTTCTTTAGCCAGATAACTTCTGTATTTATGAAGACTAGATAAGCAGATGTAAACAGATGACAAACCAGTGATATAGATGGATAGATAATAGATTATTGATACATAGATATATATACATAAATCATAGACTCATAGATACATAGACAGGATAAATAGAAGATAGGTACATATAACATACCAGCAGATTATAGGCAGATAGATAGGTAATGGATAGATGGCATATCCATAGATGGATAGATTATGATGATAACGATAATGGTGACAATAGAGAGGTAGATAGGTAGGTAGGAAGGTAGGTAGGTAGGTAGATAGGTAGAGATAGATAGATAGATAGATAGATAGATAGATAGATAGATAGATAG
>JADRCC010134386.1:0-13659 GCA_019843855.1 Hylomyscus alleni
TGTGTGTGTGTGTGTGTGTGTGTGTGTGTGTACTTGTACATGGGTAAGCATGCATATGTATGCTTATGAGGATGAAGGCCATAGGTCAGCTTTGGGTGCTGTTCCTTGAAGCTGTCTTGATTCAGGGGTTTGGGTTTCTCAACAGGTTCTTCAGTGGACCTGTCTGGCTGGGAAGACTGGCTAGAGAACCTCAAGAATCCTCATGTCTCCACCTCCTAAGAATTAGAATTACAAGCACACAGCACCAGACCCAACTTTTTGCATGGATGCTAGAGAGCAAAGTCATGCTTGCATGTTAGATGATCTTCTGACTGAATCTTCTCCTCACCTCCTAGACTTCTCCTTTATTTCTTTATAAAATATGTGATAAGTTGTAACCTATAGTTAACCTACTGTGTTATAACACTAGAACTTATTCTACACATAGAGTTGTATTTTGATTTTTCTTTTTTTTTAAAGATTTATTTATATTATTATATGTAAGTACACTGTAGTTGTCTTCAGACACACCAGAAGAGGGCGTCAGATCTCATTACGGGTGGTTGTGAGCCACCATGTGGTTGCTGGAATTTGAACTCATGACCTTCTGAAGAACAGTCGGTGCTCTTCCCCACTGAGCCATCTCACCAGCCCCCGATATCTATTGTCCAACTTCTATTCCTACCATCTTGCTCTCCTCCTTAACTTCTAGTGACTATTAGTCTATTCTCTCTAAAAATCAACTTAAAAAAGTTTCTGCATGTGAGAACATGTGGTATATTGTACTTAGCTTACTTTAGTTAACATGATAGACACTTGTGTCCATATTGATGCAAATAGAAGGATTTCATTTTATTTCCATATTGAAATATATTTTATTGTGCGACATATCACAATGTCATTATCTGTTCCTTTGTGTTTGAACACATTGTGTATTAGTTACTCTTCTTGTTTCTGTAACTAGATATATGGCAAAGGCTACTGTGATGGTTTGAATAAGAACAGTTCCCTAGGCTCTTAGAGCTGAGTGTTTGGTTCCCAGTTGGTGAACATTTTAGGAAGAACCAGGAGATATGGCCTTGTTGGAGGAGGGCGAGTGTCACTGGCAGTGTATTATGAGGCTTCAAAGGCATATTCTAGCCCTTACCTTGATCTTTCTGCTGTGTGCTTGTGAATCCACTGTAAGCTCTCTGGTACTCCAGCACCATGCCTACCTGCTTCCTGCCATGCCTCCTTCTATGATGGGAATGAACCAACTCTATGAACCAACTGTATGCAAGTCTCAATGAAATGTTTCCTTTTATAAGTTGCCTCGGTCTCTTCACAACAATAGAATGACAACTAAAAGAGTAACTTAAAGGAGAAAGGATTTCTTTTGCCTCACAGTTTGAGCGTATAGCCCATCCTGGTAAAGAAGGCATGGTGGATGGAGTTGAGGCAGCTGGTCGTATTGTGTACACAGTCAACCAGAGAGTGGTGATTACTGGTGCTTGCTTGTTTTCTCATTTATTTCAGTCTCAGACCACAACTCATGGATTGGCATCATCCACAGTTAAGGCGTGTTTGTCCACCTTAACTAACATAACCTAAAACTCCCTCACAGACACACTCAGGGCTATCTGCTAAATAATTCCTTGTCAAACTGGCAACATTAATCACCGTACCTTGGTTAACTTTATAGACCTCAGCTAATGAAAATGTTTGTCATATAGGTCTTTCACTTGCATGATTTACCCAAAGATATTTTATGTTATTTGAGGCTATTGTGAAAGGTGTTGTTTCCCTGATTTTATTCTCAGTCTGCTTGTTGTTTATATATAGGAGGGCTACTGAATTTGACTTAATTTTATATCTAGCCACTTTGCTGAAAGTATCCATCAGTCATAGGAATCTGGTGGAATTTTTTAGGGTAGTTTATGTATACTATCATGTCATCTGCAAATAATGAGACTTTGACTTCTTCTCTTGTAGTTTGTACCCACTTGATCTCCTTGAGTTGTCTTATTGCTCTAGCTATGACTTCATGTTCTAAATCGAAAAGATACGTCTTGGTCCTAATTTTATTGAAATTTCTTTGAGTTGTTATTGGCTTGTGGTATATTGCCTTTTTTATGTTTAGGTATGTGCCTTGTAGCCTTAATCTCTTCTGGACTTTTATTATGAAGAGGGCTGGATTCTGTCAAAGGCCTTTTTTGTATTTAATGAGATGATGATGTAATTTCTTTTGATATGTTTATATTCTTTCAATATATTTATATAGTGTATTGCATGTAATGATCTTTGCACTTTGAACCATCCCTGACTCTCTGGGATCAAGCCTATTTGATTATGGTAGATGATCTTTTTTGTGTGTTTTTGGATTTAGTTTGCAAACATTTTATTGGATGTTTTTGTAGCTATGCTTATAATAAGGTAAACTTGTCTGAAATTCTCTGTCTTTTCTGGGTCTTTATATGGTTTGGATATCAAGGTAAGTATGGCTTTATAAAATGAATTGGGCAATGTTTCTTCAGTTTCTATTTTGTGGAATAATTTGAGAAGTATGGCATTAACTCTTCCTTGAAAGTCTGGTACAATTATGATCTGGCCCTGGGCTTTTTTCCATTGGGAGTCTTTTAATGACTGCTTCTGTTTCACTAGGGGCTATAGGTCTATTCAAATTGTTTATCTCATCTTGATTTAACGTTGGTAAGTGGTATCTATCATTGTTGGGCATCAATGGAAAGAAAGGTCGTTGGTCCTGTGAAAGCTCAATACCCCAGTGTAGGGGAATTTGAGGGCAGGGGGAGCAGTGGGTGGGTGGGTAGGGGAGCACTCTCATAGTAATAGGGGGAGGGGGGATGGTATAGGAGGTTTCTCGAGGGGAAACCAGGAAAGGGGATAACATTTGAAATGTAAATAAAGAAAAATATCCAATAAAAGAAAAGGAAAAAAAAAGAAAATTCTCCATTTTCTTGTATTTTAGCTATGCTGAACTATTCATGGCAGGCTGTGATAGGATTGCTGGGCTATAGTGGAGCCATAGTATTATGTCTTTTCTTGATTTTTTTCTATATACTGCCCTCTAGGCTGAGATTGGGAAGATATCTGGTTTTGTCTTTGTAGGATGGGTGTTTTCTCGCTTGGTTTCTGTTTTCTTCTGTTTTTAGTAGAGTTTGATGGCTGTGTGTTACCTGGTAGAAAGTTTTGGATCTGAGAGTCATGAATACTGGAGGTATCATGTAAAATGTGTTTCTGGGCCTTGGAGCTGACACTTTGGGATGGGGATAGGGTAGGGGTCTAAGGAAGTGCACAGGAGGGATGAAAGCATAGTGTTCCACCAAGATCTGATCATTTAATCTTCTTGTATTAGAGGTAGAGAATGAAGACAAGTTACCCCATATGGTCTGCTGTAGAGCTGGGGATGAGACTGGGGGATTGGATCTAGAGGAATGAGAGAGAGATGAAGATCTGCAGAAAGACTACTTACTTCCCTGAGAGGTAAGACCTGTTGGTTCACAGGAGTGAACCTGCTGGAGTTGGAGGCTGGAATAAAATGGGTAGGGGGAGGGAGATAAGGAGGGGAAGATCTGTGGGATCCATGGGATATGTGTGGGTGGCAGTGGAAGGGAAGGCTGAAGCAAGTGTCCTATTGCAGAGCTAGGGATGAGAATGGCGGAACAAAGGGAGAGTTGAAGGTCACTGTCAGCCTGCCTGCTTCCTTTCCTCCCCTTTCTGAACAGTACATGTTGGATATCTTTCAATGACCTTATACTGAAATGTAGCTTCTTTGCTTCCCTGCTGCCTCTTTCCTAACAGTATATCTTAGATACCTTTCAATGGCTTTATATTGAAATATTGTATCCCCCGCAATGGTTGCCTCTATTCCATCGTGTCGTGATTAGTTTAATTAATTCTTTATTTATGTCTTTGGAATTGATTACAATTTTCTGGCAAGAACACCAGGTACAATCATCATCATTGTATATTTTCAATTATGTAAAACTTAGAGGCAGGTGGATTTCTGAGTTCGAGGCCAGCCTGGTCTACAGAGTGAGTTCCAGGACAGCCAGGGCTACACAGAGAAACCCTGTCTCAAAAAAACAAAAACAAAAACAAAAACAAAAACAAAAAACAAAAACAAAAACCAAAAAAACAAAACCAAACTTGGTGACTATGTCAGTCAGAATAAATCAAGTTTTGATTTATTAAAAAATTATGATTAAAGAAATTAATTTTTTACTCATGTAAAGCTCTTAGCAAGTTTAGGTGAATCATCAGAAAAATTGTCCAGACATGTTGATTCTAAATTATGGGCACTTTGTTATTACATCTTACCTATATCAGCAAATATTTTCATCATCACTGCAAACAGGAAATCCAGGTAGTGGCAATCATAGTGTCCTGGAGAAGATAACCTTTGCTACTACATTATAGACCTAAGAAAATCAAATAGTAATGTTTATCTTCACGAAATCAGGATTCACCCTTGTTCTTTGGCCCAGAAGTACAGGAATTCTGACACACACAGCCTGATTCAGTGATTATGGAAAATAGGAGAGTTCAAGATAACACAGAGGTTGTAAGTTGAAGAAAGCAGAGGAATGCCATTTATCAAATCCTAGGCTTCATCTGGGAATGATCAGTTAACTATGCCAAGACAAGGGCTTCAGGAAGAAATGAAATGAGAAATAATACAAGTATTCTAGTGTCTCTTGACACTGGAAGAATGGCCCTGGAAAGCAGTGTGGACAGGTAATTTTCAACTAGAGGAAAAAAGGAAGGAGTAATAGTGTTGAAGAAGAAATTGTGGTCTTAGTTTAGTGGGCAAGGAGGTGTGAGGAATAAGAAGGAGAGTATTGATATTCTGATGTCAGATGAAATGGTTGGAGAACAAGACTGGGGAATCCATAGTTGATGGCCACTAAAACTCTACCCTCACAATTGGCTTTGGAAAATAATACAAGATGAGGTTCCAGGATATGATCTATGGTCAGAGATGTGAAATCTGTGTGATGGATGACAAGACCATTACAGCCTTGCTTCTGAGTTTATGAGCACATCTATCATGTATTTTCTAATGCTAGAATCTAAATCTAGAGTGATTATTATAGAAATCTAGAATAATTATTAGTTTTTTTAAAAAAGCAACCATCTTTAAAAAGTTAAAAATATTATACAACTGTTGCACAGTTCACTGTATATTCATTTGTGCTGTTTGTCTGTTTGGGTAGAATTGGTTGTCCTAAATGTTCCCTTTTCCATGGAAACCATCAGAAATCTTGATGCCCTGCTCTTCTCTGGTTCCTGTGATGGAGTCTCATCAGCTCCCACGCATTCTACCTGGTAATTCCTCTTCAATCTGCCATTAATTTCTCTACATCACTGTCATCAACATAGCTTAAGCTGGAATCCTATTCCTGGATGTTAACATTTTGTAATTGGTCTAGGTTCAGCCACATGGGCTACCTCTAAATTATTACTCATATTGCTCATACTGTAGGCTTGTAGTCAGAATGAATAATACATACACACCCAGGGCTTAAAATGCTTCAAGTGTTTTTCTATTGACTTTAGATCTGAGAAAATAAATTACTGTGTTAATGATCTACAAGGATATTAGTCGTTTGGTCACAATCTACATTGGTTTTATAAACTCAACACAACGTGCCTTGGTCATCCAAAACATCGTGCCTCAGCTGTTTTTTCATCTGTCTCTCCCCTCCCCCTCCCGTCTCTGATTCTGAAAATTCCATTCCCATGTTGTGAATGCAGTTCCCACCATTCCTCGTGAATGCATTCTTCCAATCTCAGCTAAGGCTGTTTTTTAACCAATGGAGTTGTCTTAGTTTGTTTTCTGTAACTGTAACAGAATTCAGGTACTTGGGTAATTTATAAAGACTAGAAATTATTTTTATACCTAGTTCTGGAGGGTGGGGAATCTGAAAGCATGATGCCACTACAATCTGCGGGGATTTAAGTGAGGCTTTTGTACTACTTACTACATCTCATGGCTGAGAGTAGATGAGCAAGGGAGCACCTGAGGAACAGGCAAGCTCTAGAGCTTCCTCCCTTTTAAACAGCCTACTCTGGTGTTTATTAATACAGTCCCTCATGAGTGAGTATTCACTAAGTAGAAAAATATACAAATCTATTTCGAGGTTTCAAAAAAATACCAAAAACACAAAAAGGAAAGGAAATATATGCTGGGCTCAAGTTAGAAATCAGGGAAGAGAGAGATTTGGAAAACAAAACAAAATATCAGTAGATTTGGTGACAAGAGATTAGAGAGGCCTTGAAGAGAGAAGCAATAGACTGAATAGCCGGACTTCACGAAATTCAGGAAAGAGGATACTTCCAAGTATATAGATTGTTCTTTACAAGAGAGCTCCATCAGTATTACACTTAAATGTACAGGAAACAAGCCATGGCATGATAAGAGAAAACAATTAGAAATCAACAATCCAAAATATTAAAATTAATATATTAATATCAATATATTAAAATATTAAGGGGAGAGAATGTACTGGAGAGCCTAAATGTTGAACTTTACATTGACAGCAGCAAAGTAGCACAAGTCAGGGGAGACTCAAGAGGAAACATTAATCCCCTAAAGGGTGGGAAGGCTCATATAGTTCCTAGTGTTATATGTGGGGAAAGCCCTATAACCTAACTGTTGTGGCATAGTTCCAGAAGCCAGACTTTGGTGAGGATCCTTGGAAGGAAAAGAAGTGTCTATTGAGAGGACAGGTGGCACTGTATCTCTAAGGGTCTAATTGTGAAAGTTTATGATTGTGTATCCAGCCCTGGGACCTTTAGTGAGAGCCTCAAGGCTCTTTGCATTTTAGTTTCCTATTCTATGAAACTATCCTCTGGGAAGGTAAGCACTGAATGAGTGTAGACCATGCCATGTACACTTATATATGCCAATTTCAAACACATCATCAAATTTAATGTCCACATTGAATCTTTGAGGCAGATTCTTTTTTTTTTTTAATTTGGTTTCTTAGCATATTAGTAAAAGGGGGAAAAGAAGCAAATGGTATTCTGAAGGTGAAAATTATGTCTCTGGCTAGTCAGTTGGTACTAAGTCTGGGAGGATTCCAGCACTAGTGTCTGGTAAACAATTAGGAGGACCTGGTGTGCTCTGGGGCATAGCTGTCAGAACTTTATACTGGGTAGACTGGGATGGTGTGCCTACTTCATGGGTGTCATATCTCATGATTTTTCAGAGGTTATACACATTGTATGGAAAAAGAGAATCTTATGGCTTTTACCTAGTGACATTGATGCATTAAAGAAAGATATCTCAGAGGACCAAACTAGGAACAAAAATGAAAACATGGAAGCACTTATGAACTACAGCAGTACAGTCAGAAAAGATCCAGAAAGACTTGTGAGTTTCAGGGAGTCTGCTCTACTAGACACAGGATTTTGCCTGAGGAGAAATGGACCCCTCCCCCTGAGACTTTAAAATAGAGACAGCCATGTTGATGGATTGGAAAATCTTGAAATTCCAGATTTTCCTGAAACTCATAGTCCTGTCGAAGTGCTTTACTTTTCCTTGTTAGAAGCAGTTCGTCTCTCTTTTGTCTTTCTCCCCCCAACGTTAGAAGCTGAAGAAGATAACTAAGTAGTATGTCAAGCCTTCATCTCTTTTCTTACCAGTTCTTACTTTGAAAAACAAAAGAAAATTGAACAGTTGTACCTTCTCTATGGGGTGGAGAATGCTGCTCCCAGGAGCCATGGGCTTTTATGGGAAAATCTCCAGTGCCAGGCTTGGGATACTTCCTTATAAGGAGCTGCTTAGGGAGGCCATAGAGGCTTGACAAAACCAGCCATTGCCTTGCTCTTGACTGCCCATCCTAACTAGATGGTAAAGGCCCTATAGCTGAAGACATTAAGCACTTTGGTTGTAGGATTCAGAGGTGTGAAACTACAGTTGGACTCTTACTGGCTAATTTTCATAATGCTAGAGCATGCTATGCAGGCTTCCTCAAAGGGAAGTTATCAATATTCTTACCCAGCAGTGGGATCTACATGCTATAGTACTGACCTGATAGGTCACTTATATGTGGAGATGGTATATATGTATTATATATGCTATATGTAAATATCTATCAATTTCTATGTTATCCATATATATTATCAAATCTCAGTGTCTTTACTTGTAAAAGGAAGTAATACCACACGAAATTGCTAAGAATGTTTAAGTCCAATTTTGTCCTTAGGACTTATGATTTTAGAAAGTTATTTACATTTCCTTTCTATGTTTTCTAATAGAATAACTTTAGTGATTAAATGGAGGTACTATATATAAAGGACTAAACAGTATTTGAAAAATCATAGCTACCCAATATATAACAGGGATGAGAAATCTGATTATCAGATTATTCTAATGGAAAATTACATAGATGACATCACTCTACAAAATGGTCAGCTAATGAAATGCGTACATGACAAGAATGAGGACAGCAAAATCAGTTTAATTTTTTGGCAAGTTTTATGGGCCTGTCTTGGTATTAGACAACATTATGCATTTAGAGTTGATGAAGTTCAGGACTAAGCGGAGCTTGCCATTTAAGGTGGGAGATGAATCATCCGCACAGGGGAGATTGCTCATAAAGCTCTCAAAACTGATTGCTTCCATAGTGGTAACTCAACCTCTGAGAACGGATACTTGTAATTACTTCATTTTTAATAAAAATTCACTTGACAAAGGACTAAGTAATGTGATAGCAACAGTGGCAGTATTAGGTGAAGAATCATGAAAGGTTAAACAGGAGACAGTGCGTAGTTTAAAATGAGAAGTGTATTTAGAGTTTACATTAGAGTCGACTGCTGTTACCCATAGCTGTGAAGCCATCACAGCCCAGAAGGGCACAGGGCAGCACATAGCTTCCTTTGAGCCTTTGGTTAAAACATCTTCCTCAGCAATCAACACATATAGACACATATCTGTTAATATTTTGTTTTATTTATTTGCATGCAAGTGTGTGTATGTGTGTGTGTGTTGTGTTGGGCTTATGTTTGTGCATGTTCACCTGTGAGTGCTTGTTTTTTTTCTTTTTGTGTTGGTTATTTTATTTATTGACATTTCAACTGTTATCCCCCTTCCCAATTTCTCTTCCACAAACTCCCTATCCCCTCCAAACTCCCCCTGCCTCTATGAGGGTGCTCCCCTACTCACTCTCTACCCTGGATCACAAAGCCTACACAGGATCAAGGGGCTCACCTCCCAGTGATGACCAACAAGGCAATCCTCTGCTACATATGCAGCTGGAGTTAAGATCCCTCCATGTGTACTCTTTGGTTGGTGATTTAGTCCCTGAGAACTTTGGGGGAGGGGTCTAGTTGGTTGATTTTGTTGTTCTTCCTATGGGGTTGCAAACTCCTTCAGCTTCTTCAGTCCTTGCCCTAACTTCTCCATTGTGGTCCCCACACTCAGTCCAATGTTTGGCTTCATGAATCCGCATCTGTGCATCTGTATTGGTCAGGCTCTGGCAGAGCCTCCCAGGGGACAGCTGTATCAGGCTCCTGTCAGCAAGCGCTTCTTGCCATCAGCAATAATGTCTGGGTTTGGTGTCTACAGATGGAATGGATCCCCAGGTGGGACAGTCTCTGGATGACCTTTCCTTCAGTCTCTACTCCATTCTTTGCCCCTTAACTTCCTTTTGACAGGAGGAATTCTAGATTAATATTTTTGAGGTGGGTGGGTGGCCCCATCCCTCAACCAGGGCTGTGCCTATCCACTGGATATGGTCTCTACAGGTTCTATCTCCACTTGTTGGGTACTTCAGATTATCTACTCTGCTGGGTCCTTGGAACCTCTTGGGTACCTGGCATCTGACTTTGTAGTGACTACCCCCAGTTCCCTGTTCCCCACTGCTACTCTCCTTTCAAATTTCTGACACTCTGTACGTCTTCTCCATTTACTCCCATATCTGAACCAGCCTCCCTTTTTCCCTCCTTCTTCTATTGTGCATCAATGTGTGTGAGTATCTGTGTGAGTCAGTGCATATCCATATGTGAGGGGGTGCATGTGGAGGTCAGAAGCTAAAGTCAAGTGTCTTCCTTGTTTGCTTTTTTTGTCTTTTCTTTTCTTTTGTTATTTTTTTAGAGACAGAGTTTCTCAGTGTATCCCTGGCTGTCCTGGAACTCACTCTGTAGACCAGGCAGGTCTCGAACTCAGAAATCTGCCTGCCTCTGCTCAAGTGCTGGATTAAAGGTGTGCACCACCACTGCCCAACTGCTTTTTGATTTATATATTCAGTTAGAGTCTAGCTGAACTTAGACCTTATCAATTTGGTAAGTCTAGCTAGCCAACTTGCTTCCAGGATCCCCTGTCTGCCTCCTGAGGGCTGACATTACATACTTGGTTGCCATTTTTACCTGCTATTTCTGTTGGTTCTGGGAATTAAACTCCTGTCCTCAGTGAGACATCTCCCACTTTCCATTATATTTAAACCTTAATGAATATAAAACATTTTGATTTGGTAATATTAAACTCATGGCAAATAGCACTGTACCTAATATTTGAGTGATACTGAATATAAACATTTTCTTTGTAAAGCTCAGCCGGATTTCTTATGCTTACATCTCTGTCTTAGTCAGGGTTTCTATTCCTGCACAAACATCATGACAAAGAAACAAGATGGGGAGGAAAGGGTTTATTCAGCTTACACTTCCACATTGTTGTTCATCAAAAAGGGAAGTCAAGACTGGAACTCAAGCAGGTCAGGAAGCAGGAGCTGATGCAGAGGCCATGGAGGGATGTTACTTACTGGCTTGCTTCCCCTGGCTTTCTCAGCTTACTTTCTTATAGAACTCAAGACTACCAGCCCAGGGATGGCACCACTCAGAAAGAGCCCTCCCACCCTTGATCATTAATTGAGAAAATGCCTTACAGCTGGATCTCATGGAGGCATTTCCTCAAGGGAGGCTCCTTTCTCTGTGATAACTCCAGCTTGTGTCAGGTTGACACACAAAACCAGCCAGTAAGTCTCAATAGCTAGTATAGTCTCCATGCACTATACTTGGGGGTCAGTGTAAACAGGAAAATCATGAATAAAAGCAGAGGAATGCAAAATGCATGGTATTGAGTAGGCAATGAAATGAGACTTGTTTGCATCAGGAAAAGCTGTTCTACTCAACTGAGAACATACTATTTTGTATATTTCTTTGCATGACCTCAGAAGTTTAATGGATACTGATTTTGTGATTGTGGTAGCGGGTGGTCGTAGTGATGATGGTAGTGGTGGTGGTGGTACTGATAAAATTTTAACACATTAAATCCATGAATAATGAAGATAGGTGATGTGTTGTAAACCCAGAGGGCTTCATTTGAGGAAATGGATTTGCAGGCAGTTGGAGCTTAGCAATAAAGATGATAATGATGGATGGGCTCCTGTTCATATCCTCCAAGTTCTGACCACAAATTCCCTCTGTACTCTACTATTCTATGCTGTCCTTAAGCTGTATCCTTGAACTTCATATTTCATTATAGGAGTTTTATAATAAAACACAAAAGACATCTAATATACAGAATAAATATTATTCAACCTTTCTCCATATCTAAGATAAGCTTCCCGTCTGAGAATTAGAGAAATCTAGGATTTCATTTTTGTAGACTGTTATTAAGTTAAGACTTTGACCCACTGTGGGGATTTGAATAGGTTTAGCCCCCATAGACTCATGTATTTGAATGCTTGGCCCATAGGGAATGGCACTATTAGAAGGTGTGACCTTGGTGTAGAAGATGTGACCTGGTTGGAGAAAGTGTCACTGTATAGGTGGGCTTTGAGGCTGTATATGCTTAAGCTATGATCAGTGAGACAATCCTTTTGGCTGCCTGCAAATCAAGATGTAGAATTCTCAGCTCCTTCTTCAGCCCCATGTCTGTGTGGATGTTGCTACGATTCCCGTCATGATGATAATGGACTGAATGTCTGAAACTGTAAGCTAGTCCCAACTAAATGTTTTCATTTATAAGAGTTATCTTGGTCATGGAGTCTCTTTACAGCAGTGAAACCCTAACCAAGATACCCGTCCAATACTAATCTTCAAACAGGACAGATTAATGTTATTATTTTACTACTATATATCCACATCCAGCAGAGTTGAGATAAAAGACTAGAGGGCAGTTAGCAAGTCTCCCTACTTCCTAAGTTAACTTATGCTATCTTTGATTGTCTTTGTTAAGTGGGAAAAAAATGAGCGCCACCCCCTTACTCTATATTTCAAACATTACATCTCAGTAGTGCTAAAAATAGCATGTAGGTATTAGTCTAAGCTTATTTTTTCAAGATTTGGCTCATTACCAAACTAAAACTTCCGTGTGCTCCAGTAAACCTAGTGTTTCTCATAGGTTGCTATTTTTGATCCTGTTGCTATGACAATGGACTTTACATCAGCAGAAAGGGGATGAGGTATTGAGTGATTTATACCCACTGTTTGATATTTTAAGCCACTGGCCACTGCTCTTTTCCTTTTCTGTAAAAAGAGTACATGAATATTTTTTTTCTTGTAGAGTTTTAGGATCTTTAGATAAAGGGGCTCAAAAAATCCAGCCATCTAAAATCACGACCATTGTTTGTCTTACAAGCTATGTCGCTAGAAGCTGCAGTGTTCCTAGAGAACAAACCCAGAACTCACAGTCCCTGGCTTCCTCTAGTCAACATTGTTCAGTGGAAATGAAAGTTCTGTGAAACATTATTTCTAGAGTGCCAAGTTGGGGGAGGGGTATCTAAAATTATTATTAAAACAAACCAACTCAAGAATGACTAATTTCCTTTGAAGGCTAATTTGTTCCTTGATAAGTCAAGAGGACAGAGTCCCCACTAAATAAGAAGATTCGTTCCCAGTGGTGTTATAGAGAGGAAGCTAGCAATTCTGTGGCCCATGCTCTGTGGTCATTGCTATGGTTTATACTTTATTTTTTTTTTAAGATTTATTTTTATTTATTTTATGTGTTTGAGTACTCTGTAGCTGTATAGATGGCCGTGAGTTATCATGTGTGTGGCTGCTGTTGATATCAGGACTTCTGCCGGCCCCACTCACTCCACCCCCGCTGGCTCTGACCCGCTGGCTCCGGTGTAATTTACTGCAGCTGTCTTCAGACGCACCAGACGAGGGCGTCCGATCTCATTACGGGCGGTTGTGAGCCACCATGTGGTTGCTGGGATCCGAACTCAGGACCTTCGGAAGACCAGACTCTTACCTGCTGAGCCATCTCGCCAGCTCCTGGATTATACTTTAAAGGAAATACTTCATTGATCAAAAGTCAGTTTGGAAAGGGTCAGTGCTGCACGAGGCTCTGATTTGCTTCCTTGGCTTAATCTCTTCTCATTTCTCCCAAGCATAGAGGTCAGGGGCCCTCCTCCATCCGCAGTTCATATATTGATAGTCTGAACATTTGTCCCAGAACTCAGGGCTCAGAGATGCCCAGTTGGTAGTAACTATTGCCACCTTAAAAGAATATTTCTGCTGACCTTCTGATCAGCGAGCAGAGGCCCATAGAAACCTACCTAGTTGATGGTAACTTCTGAAAATACACTGTCTTCCAAAATGCTAGAAAGTGTTTGAATTCACTGGATATTAGTAACAAGTTTAGTATTTTATGGAAGCCAGCCGCTTTCTGAGTTCCTTCCAGTTAGGGTTGGGGCATAAGCCATTTTTACAACTCTGGAATTTTTTTTTTTT
>JADRCC010134395.1:0-10552 GCA_019843855.1 Hylomyscus alleni
ATATATATATATAGCTACAAGGAACTATAAAACATGCATATTTAAATCAGACATGAAGTAAAAGATTGACTCACTCTTACTTTGTTGTTCACCATTGTCTTTAATATCCTCAGTAGTACATGAGTAATAAAGCTAGTGTCATACCTTAAAAATAAAAGAAATTTGCACGTTGGAATCAGGACAGTGGTGAGAGGCAGGTAAGGGCAGATATGAAATAATAAGGCAGGCAGCCAGGCAGGCATTTTATTTTCTCCAATAACGTCATACAGATTGCTTCATGATTAAGGCTACTGCCACTTCTCTTAGCTAATAACCAGAACTAGTTGATAGTACCTGACTGCTGAAGATAGCTCACCCTCAGCACAAAGCACAAAAAGACTCAAGCAGGAAGTGAGCTAGAAGCTTCCTCCCTGATGTTTAAAGTTTATGATGAAGGAAGGTGTTATGCAGACTGCTGATAAAAGGCTTCAATGGTCTTGAATAGTGCTGAATCTCCTGAACCACAAATCAACATGCCAGGCAATATGTTTGCATTGGTCTAACACTGGCAAGTCTGTTGTAGGTGGAGCTAAACCTACTCTAGTGCATTTGTATTCTACTCTGCAACAAAGAATTCATGCGTAGTGTTGCAAATCTGACCAAACATTTACAGTCTTATGCCATAGAGCTGAATTTACCACTTCTCTTTAGCAAAAGTGTCATTATACTAAGCTGCCTTCTAAATATCATGTGAATGTCTACAGGTAAATGTTAACTTCTAGTCTCAGTCACAGAAGCCTTC
Source organism: Hylomyscus alleni (assembly GCA_019843855.1). Classification (NCBI taxonomy): domain Eukaryota; kingdom Metazoa; phylum Chordata; class Mammalia; order Rodentia; family Muridae; genus Hylomyscus; species Hylomyscus alleni. Next base: position 782 of record JADRCC010134395.1, read on the forward strand.
TTTGCAATAAATGACGAAGCAGAGACACACGCCTCATCAACCTGCTGAGAATATGTGACAATTGGGTGTTTGGCCCTAAACAGGACGTTTATGCCATCCCCTCCATGGCTCAGGAATTACCATGGAAGAGAATATAAGATTTAGAAGGCAGGGAGAATGGATATGAAAAGCTGTCTTCTGGGCTTAGCACAGCAAATGACATTACACCAAAGATGACTGCCTATCGTGAGTATCCACAAGGCTGAACCTAGCAACAGTCAATCATAGATAAGGAGGCGCAAATGGGATTTTCATTCTGTATTGGTTAATTTTAACTGTTGACTTCACGCAACCTGGAATCCAATGAGAAGAGAATCTAATGAAGAATTGTCTACACATGGTGGGGATAACAGTTAGTAGGTTCCTTGATTGTTGATTGATTTAAGATGATCCAGTTCGCTATAGGCAGTGCCATTCTCAAAGCACAGCCCCTGAATTTGTATGAAAAGAAATAAAACTAGATGAGCTCTAAAAGCCAACACTCAAGGATGCATAGATACTGCCTTTGCTCTTGATTACAGATACGATGTGACTAGTTGCTTGACTTTCTGCCTTGACTTCTTCAAAATGAAGGCCTATAACATAGATATGTAACTTTTCTGCATTATAACATGAAACTAAAGTATCCTTCCAGCTAACTTATTATTGTTATCACTTGTACCCACTGAGAAACCCATAAGGCTTCGCTGGGTAATTTAAATTCCCTGTTTACACAAATGATCCACATTAAATTTAATGGATCCCAAAACAACCCCTTCCAATTAAAAACAAACAAAAAAAGGAACAAAAAAACCCCCCCTGAAATATGGAAAAAAAGAACTTGTAGATAGGAATGGGGAGGCAATAGATTTAGAAAGTAAGTAAATTGTGTTACGGGGGTTAAAATTGAAATGTATTTTATTTATGGATGAAGTTATCAAAGAAAAAACTCAATAAAATTAGTATTTTAAATATATTGATGAGTCATTCTAAACCTGTAAAAACTATGACTTTCATTTCATTAATTTTGGAAATTTTGAATAGTTGAGTATTAATAAGTTTAGGAAATCTTCTTTATATCACAGATTGAAGAATTACCATGTCTATATTTATAACTATCAGATATTTATTTCCTTGAATTTTCCTACTTACCTTTGCATTTCATTTTTGGAAGACAAAAATTCAGAATGATAATAAACTGCTTTTTCCCCTCCAGTAATAAAGGAAGTTGAAGTACCTGAGGTTTTATTTCAACAATATTTACCAATTTTGTTTACATATCCAGTAGAGCAGCAGCCAGGCTTACTCGTGATTGCTGCTTTAATGAATTATTTTGATTGCTTATTTCAGAAAGGCTTGCTGTTTTACATTAAATCCTCCTCAACTATTGAAATGCTGATTTAAATTCTCTATTGTGGACTGGTGAATTTTCTTTAAATCATTCTCAGTGTTTTCTAACAACACACATTTATCTAACAGAGGAATACCTGCCTCTCTCCATGTAATTATTTAAATCACTCGAGTAAATTTAAAATCACTCTCTACTAGTTAAATTACACATTATAAACTTTAGCTGAAAACCAGCTGTGATAACTTTACTTATCCTTTCTATTCCTTAAAAACAAAATAGTAATTCCTTGTTTTTTGAAAAAATTGTTTAAAGGTTATTATTGTCCCTAGTAGAAATATAATTAATGCAGCTTCTCAAAAAAGGGAAAAATCCATAATAAATATTAAAATGTCATTATTAGTTCAACAACAATTTGTTAAATATAGAACTATAAAAACAATAAATGTAATCTTTCTTAAAATCTTCCTCAGATAAAGGACTTCCTAATAGTAGGAGTTTATTTTAGGAATAAAGAGACACTCAAGTGTACATGTTTAATCTATAAAAATCACATGTGACATCAGTTTTAAGATATGAATACTCATGTCCCTGATCTACAATGTGTACTTATGTATATATATATATTAGAGATTTTGTAAATAGTTAGAGAAATATATGAGTATATAATAGAGAGATTAAAGGGCATATATAAATGTATTCAGCCTGAGACTGAGTGAAGATAAAACCTTCCACACAGAGAGTAAGAATACTACCAATCTCCAACAGGTATCAGGAATGAGCTTTTAGCCTTTACACACTCATGCACTATGCTCTTCCAACCAATTAACCACCATCTGCCTCATCATCAACAACAACAAAAAAGTGTAGGTCTTCAATATAAAAGTGTCTGGGCTCTGGATTGCATAGTAACTTTTGATAAAGTAGAAAGTTATTCTTAATCATCCTTTCCTTCTCCAATCTCCTCCATCTCCTTCATGGCTTTTCCAAGCACTGAACCCATAACATTTCTTTATTTATGTTCAAGGCCAATGAAGACGCTCTGAGTGTTGTTTTGATGTGAAGCATCATGAATTTATAAAGGCTTTGTTGCCAGCCTGGGTCACACTTGCAAGGTGATAGAACCTTAGGAAGAGACCTAGCACAATCACAGTAAGTCAATTCTTGACTCTCCTACAGGTTCTCAGTATTTCTAAAAATGCTTCACACTCTTTCTTAGTTCTTTCTTGTTTAAATTATAAAAATAAAACAAGTGTGTTATACTCACTTTCGTGACTATGAGAACACAACTGTGCCAATCAACTTAGGTGACCAACACTTTGTCTTCACCTTGGTATTCACTGCTTCAGGACATGATATTTTGGCCATATTTCTCTTAGGCCTGAGTCAAAGAAGAAACATCAGCGTAGAAAGGTGTAACAGAAAACCTGCTTAGCACATAGCATTTAGGAAGCAGAGAATACAAAACAGAGAAGCAAGGTCCAGAAGCAAAAGCACATTGCGGTGTCCTCCTTCCTCCGTGTAGGTTACCACCTAAAGGTCCATTCCGCTTCAAACTCATCCATGTCTTCATCGAGTGTTGACCTACCCACCCTCCTGACCTTATTTTTCCCAATGCTGTCATCAGCCAGAGGGGGGAAAAATGATTCAAAAGCCACATTAGCTATAGGAATGAGGGACATACATCACATCCAAATGATAACAGACAATAGTGCAACACCTCCAAGGGGCCAATCCTTTTCAATTCCTCCCATTCTTTGCTTTCTCTCTTTGATGACTATAGAATACTGCTGACTTAAGCCTTCCCCATCACTCCACTATCCCATGTTCAAAATGTACATTACATATTTCATCTTGAAAACAAAGTATAATTGATTGCTTTCTACTGCCACTACTTCAGTTTTCTCCCCTTTGTGACAGTCTTACAGAAATGTATATGTTTAGTTCATTCTCTACTGTTCTCTTTTCTTTCTTTCTTTCTTTCTTTCTTTCTTTCTTTCTTTCTTTCTTTCTTCCTTTCTATTTATTTATCTATTTTTTGCTTGCTGCATTGTAATTTTTTTTGGATTTTTTTAAATTAACTGTTGTCTTTTCAGTCCACCATGTTTAAGATTTTGCCCCTCAGATGCATTGTGTCTCTCCTTGTTGTGAAGCTAGTGAATCTTAGGTTGCTAAAACCATGACTAAGTCCTCAGGTGACACTTTCATAACCTACAACAGTGGACCATTAACTTCTCCTTGAAAGATATTATTCATTTGGTTTCTGTGATTCTCAATCTTTCTTTCAACTTCTTACATCTCAGCCTCATTTACTTGTATTATTTCACATCCTTAAAACAGGTTCCAATGAATTTCCTAGATTTCATTGCTCTTTGTTATCCATTGTGGTTTATAGTTTTAATCTCTTATGCATACAATGATTAGACCTAACTTACAACCCCAAATTTTCGTCTAAATCTTCAACGAATTGTCTAGTTTCAATTCTGTCTAGAAAGGATGTTTAACATTGTGAAAGCGTCCTCCTGAAGAATGTAGATCTTGGGACCTTCCTGCTGTGTTTCTACACTGAATAAGCATTTTATATACAAATAAAATCTAAACTTGTAATACTTTACTTTCTTACACTTAAGTATGGATAATATTCCTATCTACATCACAGTATTTCATATACCATCACCCACTAAATATGTACTGTTGCTTAATATTTCAGGAGAAATATCATTCAATAGAATGACAAAGAAATATGCTTATATCTTCTCTGCATAGAAAGATATTTTGGCCAATTTGTAGTTAGACTTTATCAAATTCCTTTGTAAGACACACTAGACAGCCCATATGGGCTTTCTGGTTGGAAGTGCAATGTGGGTTTATAGTAATAGATTTCCTAATATATATGATTAACATTGGATAATCTTTATTATACAATTTGATTTTCAAATGTAACTTTGAATTTATTTGCTTGGCATTAGAATACATTTATTCACATTTTTGTTGGATTGCTCTTCAATTTCTATTTCTGAATTTCATCAGAGTTTGCTAAGGAGGATTATGCTGGCTGCAGCAAATGAAATGGAAGGCTCTGCTTTTCTCTCCAAGTCAAAATCAGATCATACATTGAGAACTTCATATTCCTTAATCAGTTGTTAGAGTTTTCTTATTAAGCTACTGATGACCAATAGCACTTTTGTAGGTAAATTTTATCTCTTGGCTTGGCATTCTTTTGGTTTTATGATTGCCACTTCTGCTGATCTGTCCTCATGATTCACTTTTTATACATTTTATGAGTTTAGTGGTTTGATTTTTTGCTCATTCATTCATTTGTTTGTTTGTTAGCTTGCTTGTTTCTATGAAATAAGGTCATACTCGACAGATTAAACTGTCCACAAACTCTGAAATACCTCTGCTTCAGTCTCATTGAGGGCTCAGATTACAACCTGAGTTGAGTTGCCTGTAATATACTTCATGCTCTTTGGAACTCAGGCAATAAACAAGTCATTTGAGAAATTTAATTTGGAAACTCAATTTTGTAGAGAATTTGCACTTTCTTATAAACTCTATAACATAATCATCTTATATCCTTTGCTGAGCCATTTAATATACACCATTATTTGAATTATTTCCTAATTTGTATATAACTCCATGATTGAGCTTTTAGTTCTCCAAGGATTGTTCTCATTTTACTTCAAAGCAGCATCAATTTTGCGTGCCAGGTGTACTGCTAAGGTCTCCTCTACAGCCTCTCACACTGGATAAAAATCCATAAAACAGAAGGTAAAAATTTACTACAATTTGAAAAGTATGTTTATAGCAAAAGCTAGCTGGCACTAGAGCAATTGGTGTAAGGAATGCCAAGCTTTCCCATAATGCTTTCTTCTAATTTATGTATACATATAATTCTAGCTTTCAAATTGCACAGGTCCTTGTAAGAGTTTCGTAAATAGCATATTTATCATGGCACCTTTGCTGAAATACTGTTCTTCTCTGTAGGTATTTATTCCCATGCATTCAATTCTTGTCATGACTAAGGTCTTTTTCTTTCCTTGAAACTCCTACATTGATGAATTAGCAAGAGCGTAGCTATTCTGTCTTTAGGGGTTCCCACGACTGTCTATATATTTGGTGATGCACACTAAGGGCCATAAAAACATAGCGTACAGCCATATGCATCATAGTATTAGCATCAAGTATTTACTATGAAGATACATATGGTACAGATACATATTTGGAGCAGAAAGACCAAATAATACCAGGTAAGGAAATGAAAAAAAAAAATCCATGGAGCCTTCCTATGCACTAACTCACCAGTGCCCTCTACCTCTAGGAAAGAGAAAGTTCAGTAACCTAGCTATAACAGCTTTACTATGCAGAACCCATTTACAGATCAGCACTTAAGAGTTTTATTCGGAACTGGGCACTCGGCCTTTTTGGCTAGTGACTATCATCATTCCAGATTCACAGAAGAAAAGCAGATGTTAATAAAAATTACATTATGTGAACAAGCAATTGAGATCTTTAAATATTACCTCAACATTTAGGGAGTGTTTGCAAAGCCAAGTATCCAGACACCAACCAATGTTCAAAGTTACAGGATCTCTGGAAATCTGCCTCTGACCTACTTTGTGAACGCAGGACCAGAAAGTTCCCAAACATACTAATATTCAGATGGGTTTGAGATTATAAAACCAAAATTATGATAAAAAAATCATTTTAAATAAGCTTGTTTTAATTCATCTAACAAAACCAAATTACAAGAATCATTTACCTTCTCCGATAAAAACTATGTTCATTTCTGCACTGACATATTAAGAAATTGAACTTGTAGTTTTCAAATTCTATATTTACCATAAGTATAACTTTTAATAAATATTTTAGTTTTTTTTTTAAAACAGAGTCTCATGTAGCACAAGCTAAATTTAAACTCACTATATAATAGAGAATGGCCTTTAATATCTGATACTCCTGCTTCCAAATTCCAAGTGCTGAAATTAAACACTTTTCTCACCACACTGGCTTTATTCAGTGCTGGGATCAAAGTCAAAACAAAATTTTTGCATGCTATTTAAACACTTTACCAACTGAGCTGTATCCCAGACTCCATTTCACTAGTTTTAATCAAGTTTTTACCTTGAGTGACCCAGCAAATTTTAAATTATTTGATGTAAGTTACATGAAGAAAATTGTATCATGAGAGATTTATTAACAAATGAAGTGAATCTATAATCCATGGCATAAAACAATCCACAATATTTCTGAACCTTGATATTCAAAACATAAGTGTAGCTTAATGGCTTCTCTTTATTCACCAGCTGTTTGTCTACACATGTTCCGGTAAAGGAATAATTATCTATTCAGAATGTAAGTAGAGCTCTGGAAGCTACTTACCAAGGAGAACAAAAATTGGTCTCATATGACCTTGGATAAATCATTATATAGTAGACATAATGACACACAGACTCTCAGCAACAGGACTGATGGCATTTAAAGATCCCTCATAGAAACTGAGGACAAGCAGAGACAGATAATTTCAAACTGAATTAATTTCACTGTAATTAAGTCTGTTGTAAAGTTTATTGAATGTGAGGAGAATCAAGGTCATCTGAGGTGAGGCATTTTCGCAGCAGACAGGAAGCACGTCTGCTAGATCTTTCCTCACGCATACACACATTCTGCTTTGGCTGTGTGATAATTCATGAAAGGAGAAAACAAGGACAGAATTTTAGAGTCAAATAAGATTTTTCTCTGAATTGTGAAATTATAATTAGCCAATCTCTAGCAGCTGCCTCTTAGAATTTGTGTTTTCCAAATGTTAACAGACCCCAAGTTAACAATAAACGTGAACACTGAATGGAATTTTTTTTACTTTGTTTGTTTTGTTTTGCTTCATCGGGGCATAGAATCCTTTCTTTTATAGTACATTCTTGTCATTCTCCAAGCTAATAAATGTTGCCATACATTAAGTCAGGAATATTCTGATATTCAATCTTTAAAAATGGCTGTTACAGAGTATTTAAAAGAGCCAAAGTCAGAAAGGATTTGAGGACTGGAGAGATGGCTCAGTGGTTAAGAGCAAGGAATGTTCTTCAAGAGAACCCATGTTTAATTCACAAGTGTTTGTAACTCCAGATCCAAGGAATCTGCCACACTCACACAGACATAACTACAGGCAAAACACCAATTCACATAAAATAAAAATAAATCATTTAAAAATGTGTATAAAAATGTCCAAAGGCAGTTCTTATGAAATATGAGGTTTATGGAAAGATATGTTTATTTAAAGCACATATTTCTTATATCTCATTTAATCTAAAGTTCATTTTCTAGGCATATGTACAGATGTAGAAAAATGTATGATAGATGATGACAAAATATAGATGATAGGATGATAGATAGAGATATAAAGATAGAGATCGATAACTGATAATGTTAAAGATAGATGATACATACAGTAAGTATGGGATTAAGACAGAACTATTCAGAATTTTTGGCAGAAGGAAAGCTACTGTGTTTATGTATATTTTACATGTAGAGGTTTTTCTCCCAGTTGGAACCTATATGCATTTTTTTCCTAAGGTTTTCTGCAGTATTGAGTAAGCTACAATCATAAAATATTACTTCAGCCATAACAAGGTTCTCCAGAAAAATCTTACTTGTTGCAATAAAAGCATTCATTTGTAAAAACCCTAAGTAAAAAATCAATTTACTCCTAAGTATATGTTTACTGAAGGATTTAAAAAGAAAACTTCATAAGGGACAGCCCACATCCTTAAAAAGATCATGACATTACAGTTTTGAACTGAATGGAAGCATAATATAGAAATTAAATTAGGTTTTCTTTTTGAATTGACATTCTAATTTCTGCTGGGAGTGGGTAACTAAATTTGGCACCAGGGACACTTTCTTCACCATTCAGAATTTTCAGTGGCATTTAAAACAAATTGCGAGCACCTCCTCTAGATCAACACTCTAACTCATCAATAGAAATGAAAACACAACCAAAATAGATACTTTATGCTGCTGCCAAGAGGAGAAAGTTCAAAGTGAAAGGTGTAATTAAAAATATGACTAAGAAGACAGAGTCACAAAGAAGAGACTTCTCACAAGGCAGAAAGGGAGGAGTAAAAACTGAAGCCAGTGCCCCCCCACACACACACACACACATACCCAGTTGTTATATTTCCCACGCTGACTACATCATTTGAGTTTGAGAATCTCAGCTTTCTGGTATAGGGCCCAGTTGCTATAGAAACTTACAACTGGGAGCTAAATAAAGTAATTTCTATGCTAGTGTTGGTGTCTATAACTTCAGCACCTGATGCTAACCAAATTGTGCTCAATAAACAAATTTAAACTTTAAAAGCCTGCATTGCAGTCCCAATGCTTTCTATACAACTGATTAATCTCAATTGATCTTGGCTCTGAGCACAAGAACATAAGAAATCTCAGAAACAGAAAAAGACTACTTAAGGCCAATATACCTGCATCCTTTGTTTCTCTTATCTGATTTCCTGCTTTATCCCCCTACTTCTATCCTGTCTTAGTTTTAAAATAAAAAGTCAGCTCCCTCACTCCCCAGCTCATCGATAACCCTGCCTTCGGTGATCCCTTTTAGACAATTTATTCTATATTAAAGCACTCCCTCTTGGCCTCCAACTTTTCATTTATCCTACTCTAAACCTGAAGAAGAAAGAGATCAGACAGTCCAATAGGTACTTAGTTCTTAATCCTCCCAGCTGGACCTGCTATTGCTGCACATTTGATTATAAGATTACTCAGTATTTGACAAGAAAACAAAAATCACAAGCTGCCCTTTGATGCCCCTGTTTGTGTGGGCATTCCTTACCATTATGTCATAAGGCAAACTTTTTCATGTGGATCTCTTTTCTCCCTCTCTCTCTCTCTCTCTCTCTCTCTCTGTGTGTGTGTGTGTGTGTGTGTGTGTGTGTGTGTGTGCGTGTGCGTGTGCGTGTGTGTGTGTGTGTGTGTGTGTGTGTGTGTGTGTGTTTCTATGGATGCTATTTTATTTTATTTAAAGTCAGTAAAACCAAGTGCAATGCACTGAGGTGAGTGCCAGCCAGTGGCAGGTACTTTATGGCATCAGAGAGTGCTGTCTGAGAATTTCAGATGGTTTGGGGAGTTGAGGCTCTAAGAAGGAAATGGATCGTGGGAGACTACACAAAATAAAGGTAGAAGACATCTCAGTTGCTAAGATCACTTGAGGGCAAGCTGCAGGATGATGCCAGGTGGAAAGAAAACAGAAGGGCTGGGGAGAGTGCCCTGTGTTAAGAAGCAGAACTCTGACCTTCTAGGCAGTGCACAGCCCACAGAAGTTTTGAGCCAAGGAGTGGTCAAATGTCTGTGTGTATGTGTGTGAGTGTGTGTGTGTGTGTGTGTGTGTGTGTGTGTGT
>JADRCC010134396.1:0-12542 GCA_019843855.1 Hylomyscus alleni
GGGATTAAAGGCGGATTTCTGAGTTCGAGGCCAGCCTGGTCTACAGAGTGAGTTCCAGGACAGCCAGGGCTACACAGAGAAACCCTGTCTCGAAAAACTAAAAAAAAAAAAAAAAAAAGAAGAAAAAAAAAAAAGATTGAAAACAGAGGCACTGGCTGACGCTACTTTCCATGCTCTGGATATTGACTTAAAGGTTATAAGCTGATTCTTGCCTGAAAGGGCTAGAGATATCTCTCGTGAGGTCCATAAATCATTTTAATTTTGTTTCTAGGCACAGTTTTCTACAATAAAGATGCTCTAGCCAACCTCATCTGCCCTGAGTTATGGATGTGGCTTAATGGTAGAGAGTTTGCTTGGCACACATGAGGCATCTGGGTTTTCTTCCCAGCATGACAAAACAAGAGAAATCTTCTAATACTAAAGCAATGCTAACATTCCTATACCTAGGGGCAAGAGCAAGTCTTAATGTTACCCACAGTGAAGGCTTATGAAAATCCACATTCAAACCCCCAAGACTACCCCTGCTTGAGGTATTCAGTTGTTGAAAATAAGCCAAGCACACAGATAGATCAATATAACATAGTTAGTCCACCATATTTCCTCAGACTTTTCTCTCATTCATATTGTTACATAGAAGATGGTCTTTCAACTTCTTAAGACCAAAAACCAAAAGCTTACCCACATCCATTCTTCTTTTTTCCTTTCTCATTTTTTCCTTTGGAGAGAGGACCTCATTTATTACAGATCTTGGACAAGCCTTGACTCTTGATATAGCCAAGAATGACTTGGAAGGTTTTTTTTTTGTTTATTTGTTTTTGTTCTTTTTTTTTGAGACAGAGTTTCTCTATGTATCCCTGGCTATCCTGGAACTCACTCTGTAGACAAGGCTGGTCTCTAACTCAGAAATCTGCCTGCCTCTGCCTCCTAAATGCTGAGATTAAAGGCGTGCGCCACCACTGCCCAGATGACTTGGAAGTTTTGATCCCTCTGCCTCTACCTCCCCAGGGTTAGGACTGCAAGTATATGTTACTACCTCCAGTTTCCCCTTCTGCTTCAAAGGAAGAGGTAGGATGCCTTAGATCAAAGTTTCTCTTATCTTTTTGGAGACTATTCTCTGTTGTCAACAAACTCCTGTCCTGCTTATCTAACTTTTCAGTTTCTAGTGGCTTCTGCCCATTAGCAGAGAGTAAATTCAGGTCTCCTGTCCCCCACTCTAAGCTCACTATCAGCCACTTCAGTTGCTGCTCTTTGCATCTAGCTTTATGGATAACATTTTGACTTTCTACAGTGTCCTTTTCTAGTGGTCTTCAGTTGACTGCCAATCAACTGCAACTATTTGTGCTGTGGTCACTAAGTCCTTGTTGCTAAACCTAAGGGTTTAGTTTAGTTCACAGCTTAGTTCACATGTCTGGATCTTGCCCTGACAGTACCTGCTCGTAGAAAGCTACCCTTTCCTCAGCCTCTCTGTGTGCCTTTCCTCTGATCTCCAAGACACCTTGCTTGTTAGTTCCTTTGCAGTTTCTTTCTTGGAGTCCTTTACTTGGCGGAGCTCTTGGAGATTATATTGTAGTCTGTCTCTTCTTCATAGTAAACACTTTCTTGCTGACATTCACCATTTTATTTATTCTCTTTTTGCTTGTTTGGCTGGGCAGTGTGTACTGTAGGTCAGACTGATGTCAAACTTGCTATATTGCCAAGAATGGTGTCCAACTGATCCTCCCGCCTTCTGAGTCTATAGTTAAAGACATGTGGCACTATGGCCAGCCTTTCATTTATTTGTACTATGCAAGTAATTCCCAAAACCCTTTATCTAAAACCTATGAGTTTTAGTGCCAGCTGATGACCTACTAGATCCTTTAGTCTGCTAGTAGGTATTCTCATTCTAACATGGCTAGTTGTTTGCCTGCTTTTTCTAGCAAAGGTGTTAAAAAAAGAAAAAGTAAAACAAGACTAGGCAAATGGCTCAGTGACTAAGGGTACTGCTCACTGTCAAGCCTGACAACCTGTCAATCCCCAATAGAGGGATGGGAGAGGGCAAACTGATTCTTTCAAGTTGTCTTCTAATCATCACATGTGCTACCACAGTATGGATACGCACATACACACCTGGTGCCCACACAAAAACACATGCATAAATGTAATAAAAAATAGATGAAAATTAAAGTCATGGTGGCTACTATGAAGGAAATTACAAATATGCTAAAGTATAAAAGAAGTCACTTTAGCAAGAATCATCACAGAGGGCATTTTAAAGACAGCAGTGTCAGAAGAATCATAGAACACTTATTCTACGAAACGAAGGCAATTCTAACTGCAAAGACCTGAAGTAAGAAAGATCGTGTTTATGATATAAAATATTAAAAAAGGTCATGTGGCTGTAATTTAGTGACTCAGTGGGAGAATGAGTGTCCTTACACCAGGCAGTTCACAACTGCTTGTAACTCCAGCTCCAGGTGACAGACACCCACTTATAGCCTCTGAGGGAATTAGCGTGCATGTGCATATATAGGTCCGTACAAAACAAATCTTTTCTTTAAAAGATAAAGAACGTGGGTTTTCACCTTTGATTGTAACTGGATAGGTAGAGTGCTTCTCTGGAGTGCAGGAGGCTCTGGGTTGGATTCACAGCACCACCTAAAGCAGGCACGGTGGTACAGGGACACGTGCCTATAATCCAAGGACTTGGGAGAAAGGAGGAGGAGCGAAGGGGAAGGTCAGAAGTTCAAGGTTATCTCAGGTACACAGGTAATTCCATGTCATCCTGGACTATAGGAACTTGGGTTTATACTAAATTTAACAGGTGCTAGTATAGAATTTTAAGCAAGGGAGTGATGTAGAACAATTTATACTTAACATCTCCTGCTGTGTGGAAAACAGGTTAAAGACAGGCAAGTAGTGAAGCTGATACAGCAGATCAAGTGAAAGACAACATCTGGAGCAGACTGACAGCAATGAAGATGGAGGGAAGCAGACAGATGTGCGGTGATGTTGAGGGCAGAACTCATCAGTCTTGCTTACAGGCTGGACGTAAGAGGTGAGAAAATGAAAGAATGACTTGGTTTTACACTGAACAATTAGGCAGAGGATGATTTACTGACTAAAACTTCGGTAGAGTAAAGAAGATTTCATTAGAGAAGTCAAAAGTTCCACCGTGGACATGTAAGGTCTAGAATATCTCTACAACATTTGCTTTTTAAAATTTCTGGTGTTCTGAGGCAAGGTCTCACTCTATAGCCTAGGATGGTCTGGATATCCCCCTGGAAACTAGGCTGGTTCCTCACAACCGTGGCAACACTCCTTAGTACTGGAATTACAGCCTGTGCCACCACACTCTGTTACCTGTGAAACATTTACATAGACACAGAATACAGGCAGGGATGAGAGGTCAGAGCTCAGGAAGAGGCCTCACTGGAAACAGCACAACCCAGACCCGTTCACAGTGACAGATGAAGTCCTTCCGTTCTAGTTCTCACCTGAAAGCTTAAACTTTTATTGTGCAAACTAGGTTCTTTCAGGGTTCCTTTTTGCCCCCTTCCCCTACCACTTACAGTCAGAGTCACCGGGCTAACAGGCTCACTTTGTTCATTTTCTAGAAAATGTCCACCAATGCTCAACTGTCCATGATCTGTCTTGTCAACTTTCTCCAGTAAAACTGATATTCCATTTCCAAGAGAGAAAGGGAGAAGGGAGGGAAGGAGGAAAAAAGAAAAAGGCTAGTTCCCTTTGTAATTCCACCTCACATAACTTGGGAGGCTGAGGCAGGAGAATCACCACTTCAAAATACCAACCTGGGCTACACAGTGAAAGCCTATCTCAAACAACAAACAAAAACAAAGAATTTTGAGCCAGAGTTGATATTTAATTAACTTAATACTTAATTCATCAGAGACAGTCTAAAAGAAATTGGAAAACATTGTCTTTAATTTTTTTAGATTTTAATTATTAAATATTTTCATTTCAGGGACTGGTGAGATGGCTCAGTGGGTAAGAGCACCTACCGCTCTTCCGAAGGTCGTGAGTTCAAATCCCAGCAACCACATGGTGGCTCACAACCACCGATAATGAAATCTGATACCCTCTTCTGGTGGTCTGAAGACAGCTACAGTGTACTCACTTATAATAATAAATAAATCTTTAAAAAAAATTTTCATTTCATCAAGTATACAGTGTTCCTACCATCTTTATTATTTTTAATTGTGCATGTGTACTGTGTGTGTGATATGTAAACGTGAATACAAGTGCCTTCAAAGGTCAGAGACATCCTGGATACTGGGAACTGAAGGTCCTCTGAGAAAGCAGTATGTGCTCTTAACTGATGAGCCGTCTCTCTAGCACCAAAGAACAAATTCTCAACTGTAAAATGATAGACAGTCTAGTCCCACTGCTTGCCTTTACAATAACACAGTGAAAGTTTGATCTGTTAGTGCTCATGTGCCATTTCTGTGAATGCCAATGTGATGGAAAAGGCAGCCACATTACTGACATCGTGGTACACAGTCATGCATGTGAGAAAACAGCAAGCATATAAGCGGAGGCAGGAGTGGTGGTTCACACCTGAAACCCCAGCAATTGGGGGACGGAGGCGGGATATGGAGCTCAACATTAGCTGAACTACACGAGACCCTGTCTCAACCCAAAGGACCTATTCTGCAGGTCCTGCAGAGCTCAAACCTCACCTCTTTTAATATCCCGATAGCTTAGGCGCGTCATTCTGTACTCACTTCCTTTGTCTTCTTCAACTTCACATCACTGCTTGAAATACCTTTCGCGTTTCCCTTCTAGAGTCTAAGCCTCATGAGAACGGACACCTTGCTTAAGTTACTCACTCAATGTAGCTCCTCATCTATTCATTCGGGCAATATCCATTTGCTGAAAATGAGACAGCTTCTGCCATGGAAAGCCTAACAGTTCTGAAGCAAGAGAGATTAAACTAACAAGGCAAGAGTTGGGAATGTTATTGTACATCTGTGGGTTCTGGAGCACACTGTGAAAATAATACCAGGTTGAGGTTTTGAAAAAATAATGAGGTATATTTAACTCCTCACAGCACCAGAAATGTCACGGTGCTCTACATCTCTATGCCTTTAAGAAGGTAGTATGCTAAAAGGGAGTCTACTTATGGAGTGCATTTAGCATTCTAAATACAAGGTAGTTGGCTGTGTATTGCCTCACTTAATCCTTGCAACAGCCTGATGTGGTAAGCATTTTTTTGTTGTTGTTGTTATCACCATCTCTCAATTGAGGAAACAAGTAGGCATGTCAAGTGATTAACCCAAGATCACAGCTAATTTGAGACCCAAATCCAGGTACCTTTGCACTCTTTATCTGAAATGGCCTAGCCTCAGACAAACACTGAACATGTGGACTCCTTTTAACCCTCAACTCCCTTGATGCCAAGAATCCTATCCTCCACAGCATTTTGAAGCAATAGGTAAATATAGGTAAAAAATGTTAGAGATTAGATTCTGAGAAACTGGGTTGAGGAAGAGTGTAAATAAATATACAACTGAGTTAGTGTTGAAGTAAAGTAGGTCATAATTCAAACTTAGGATAAACAAAAAGAGATACTAAGGCAAGTCTGAGTTGTGTGCAATCTCGCTCACAGGGTTAGATCTACTTTCCTCCTTTCACAAAACAGAGCAGAGCAAAAGGTTTTGTTTGTTTTGCTTGCTAGCTTGATGGAATGCCACCTCTGCCTCAAAGAGCCACCTGGAGCATCTTGTACAGCCCTGTCTCATCACTAACCTGGCTTCTTTCCCAGCATGAAAATAACTCATGTTTATTCAGTAGAGTTGGGCTGGTTGGCAAGTGCTCTAATATATCTACAGACAAAATCTGCAATTTCATTCCTTGGTTCAGACTTAGGTCTTTGCCTAATGGTTATTCTAAGCATTTTCTTGGTTTATAACCATAGCTCTAATTAGAGAAATGTAAAAAGAACCCAGAGTTCATCCTTTACACTTCATTTTACAGGTAAGAAACTGGGGCCCATAGCTGATATTACCTGTTACATGAGAAAATTAGAAAATTCCTGGAACCTCAAGATAAAAGTTATGTGGGGCCCAATGGGATTACAGTCCTTTCCTACCTACAGGGAAAAGCAACCAGCAACCTGTGGCAGAATACTCTCAGTGGAAGAGAACAGCTTAACAGCTTAAGTTAACCTGTTGTACCTTTGAAGACATATTACATTTAAGTATGTGTAGGTATGTGTGCGCACATGGTATGTGCATGTGAGCACAGATGTCTGAAAAGGCAAGAGGCAGTAGATCATGGAGATGGAATTAGATGGTGATCTGCATGATGTGGGGCTGGGTCCTCCAAAACAGCAGTGTTCTGAAGCGCTGAGCTATCTTGTCATCCCTGTGTAGGAGTCAAGGGATCTGCCTTAGAAATCTGATGACAGGAATAGTCAGTCTGAGTCTAACCCTTTCCTTCTGCATGGAGAAATAGCTCTACTCCTCAGTTTTCCTCTCAGTAGCTAAAGGGAGTCTATGTCTTTAACTTCTGCATGTTTCTCCATTTTATAGATATAGCCAATATTTACTTAACCAGTCACCAAGCAATAGACACTTCAATTGTTCACATCTTTTATAATCTGTTATTATGATATAATGCTATAACATTCTTTTTTAAGAGAATTTTTGGTCAGGTGTGGTAGCACACACCTTTAATCTTAGCACTTGGATGGCAGGGCCACGTAGATCACAGTGAGTTCAAGGCCAGCTTGGTCTACCATAGTGATCTCCAGGACAGCCATGGCTACATAACAAGACATACACTATTTTGTTTGTACTAAGTACTATCCAGCCAGTCTTGCCTTGTTTGGCTGTCTATGGAAGAAGAGGCATACACTTGCCATGACGTGGATGGAGGTCAGAGACAACTTGCAATTCTCTCCTTTCCACATGTGGAGCCCAGGGATCAATCTCAGATCTTCAGGTTTGGTGGCCCTTTTATCCACTGGATGTGTGACAAGCATTTGTAACACACATTTCCAGAAATGTCATTCTTCCCTTTTGTAAACAAAATTTTCTTTGTTATTTTTAATCTTTAAAAAATCTGCATGCAGAGTGGGGCCAGAGTGAGCAGGGCTGGCAGAGGTCCTGAGTCCAGTCCAGTTCCCAGCAGCCACACACATGATGGCTCACGGCCATCTGTACAGCTACAGTGTACTCATACACATAAAATAAATAAAATAAATCTTTAAAAAAAAAACTGCATGAGGCTAGGCAGTGGTGGAACACACCTTTAATCCTAGCATTTGGGAGGCAGAGGCAGGTGGATTTCTGAGTTCGAGGCCAGCCTGGTCTATAGAGTAAGTTCCAGGACAGCTAAGGCTACACAGTGAAACCCTGTCTCGAAAACAAACAAACAAACAAAAACAAAAACAAAAAAAACCCTGCATGTAATTAGAAATGAAGGGGATTCATCAGCCACAGAATTTAACCAACTCATTCATCCCAGTTTTACACACTCTTACATACACATGGCTATAGTTCAAAGTTTCTTTACCATCTCAGAACCTGTTTGGAATCCACAGGAAAGGGGGGCTGTGGTAGTCAAAATGGATTAGTATATAGAATTTCCAAAGTGTGGTGACTCCTATCTCCAACTGCAGCACTTGGGAGCCTAAGGAAGGAAGAGCAGGAGTTCTTGGCCAGCCTGGACTCTACTGCACGTGTCTCAGTGCAGGTGCATGCCATACATGTGGAGGTCAGTTTTTTTCCGCTGTGTACTTCAGGTAGCTGCACTGTGAGCTTCAGAGAACTCTCTAGAAATCCAAACTCCTCGAACCACTTTACCTACTGAGCCATTGCTCCAGATACTTTCGCAGGGTTTTGTTTGTTTGTTTCTATATGCACTAAGAAATTCTCATCTATACTAAGGTTATCAAGATTTTTTTTTTTTAGCTAATTCCTATGGAATGAGATAACAGTCAAAGATCACCTTCCCTCCAAAGTCGATATATTTAATTATTTTGCTGAAGAATAATATCCTTTTCCCACCGAATAACTCTGACTTCTTTGTCAAACACAATTCATTGGACAGCAGTGGGTCTATTTCTGCATTCTGTGTTTGGGAATGTTGACCTACCTGCCCATCCTATTCCCTCTAAACTTAGTACTTATTGTGACATGAGAATGAGTTTAGAAACTGCACAATCCTCTGCCATCTCTCACCTTTCTTTTCTTCTTTATAATTTGGTAAGATATAGCTTTCAATATAAATACTTCTTAATGAGACATATATGACCAAATACGAAGTTATCCCTGAATGAAGAAGATTCTAGTATATGATACAGGCCAAAAAGAAAACAAAATGAAAGTCAGTCTGAATTCACTATGAGCAGAGCACTAAATTCAATCAATACCTTTGTGCCCTCTAGTGGCAGGAAATAGTAGGAACCTGCCAATCAAGAAGGAAAACCAACACTATCACAAATACAATTAATACACCAATAATGACTGATATTTTCATGAAATCCTGATCCCCTGTCTCTGCCTCTCATGTCCTGACATCACATCCAACACTCATCTTTTCAACTCTTCTAATACAAAAATTTTTCATTAAAATCTATGCAGACAGAGATGGTCAAGTGTGACAACCTTCTTTCAATCCCTAGAAAATACTTAAAAATACAAGGAGAGAACAGACTTCACATATGTTGTTGTCCTATCTCTCTCTACACGCACACTGCACACAAACAATAAAGACAGTGATGATGATGATGATGATAAATGAAGTGAGGCTAAATATAGCTCAATTGATAGAGTGAGTACTTGCCCACCATGCACAGCGCTCTGAGCTTGATGACCTGCAGCACTGTGTGAGAGTGAACCAGGAAGGGAAGGCAGGAAGATCAGAAGGTCAAGGTCATCCTTGCTACTTAGCAAATTCAAGTCTAGTTTAGACTACTTGCAACAAAGGAGGAAGGGAGGGGTTTAGAACAGAAGGAGGGGTATGAATAGAAGGGCAGAGAACTAGAAGAGGTGAGATGGCTGGGGCTGCTGAGTGTGAAGACACAGGCCTGTAATCCCAGTCCTTGGCTGAGATACTACAGGATAACCACAAATTAGGGGCAGCCCAGGCTACATGGTGAGTTACAGGCTAGCCAGAACACATGGCTAAACCCGGTCTCGGGGAAAGGAAGCAATTTTTTTTGTGTTTTAATCCAATGTAAATAGAGTAAAACAGAAAACCAGTTATAAAGACAAAACATTATTTGGATACATTCCTGTACAAAAGAAATGAAGCCAGAGTCCAAAGGAACAGTAACAAGATTTTAGACAATTATTAAGAAAAATTGTAAGTGAAGTGGCTTTAAAAATGTAGTCTGTATACACAATGTATATCATACTATACATTGTATATTACACTGTATACACATATTGTATATATAATATATACAATATACATATTGTATATATACATATATATACACAATATTGTATATTGTATATATATACATATATATACACAATATATGTATACAGTGTAATATACAATATATAGTATATACATTGTGTACACAGTATATACAGACTATATTATATATATACATTATATATGTATATATACACATATTGTATATATGTATATATATTGTATATATGTGTGTATATATACACAATATGTATATACAGTGTAATATACAATGTATAGTATATACACAGAGATCAACAATGATTACTTTTGGAGCTAGGGTGAGTAGGGAAAGAGACAATTTATAGAGCTATATATTTTAAATATATATAATAAATAGCCTTTAAAATTGAAGGTTATTTTTAAGAAGTCAAATAGTAATTTTATGCTTACACATGAACAACATAGGTACCACGTGAATAACACTTTGCTCAGAACAGTGTGTTCTAACAGTTGATTATAATTAACTAACCTTTGTTAGGTCCCTCAGGGCACATAGCCACATTGTAACATTCTCAAACACACAGAAAGAAGGATACAATAAATTTAAAGTGCCTTTAATTATCAATGTTGCTCTACATTTTAATCCTCTGAATATTTTCATAGACTCTAAAGTCTCCGTGTCAAGGGGGAAGCTCCAAATGCCTGCTTTCTGTGCTACTGACTCACTCGCGGCAGGTTCAGCCCCTTTAGTATCATCATTCCTATGGTATATCATAAATGTACAGTGGATCTTGAAGACTCTTTTGCTAATTTATACATCTCTCTCCTCTCAGGAGTCTCATTCTTCATCAAGTTTATTTTTGTGTTGGTATTCTCACCATCCCTTTCCATCTCTATTTCACATTTGTTTAGTTTAGAGGCGGGCTCTCTGTAGTTCAAGCCACATTCAAACTCTGACCCTCCCGCCCTGAGTTCCCAGTGCTGAGATTATAGATCGCATCCTGGTGCTCATTCCTATTGTGAAGGAAGCAGTCTGTCTCCTCACTAATCTTCTAACTGCCTCATCTTTGGTTTCTTGTTTTTAAATCTCACTATTATTCCAGTCACTTGGGTTTCAGACATAATGAGTCAGTGCTGTTCTTTCTTTTCCTAAAAAGTGTTATTTCTTTTCTTTTATTTAAAAAAAAATCCAACTGTAAAATGTGTTCTGCTTTTTTGGAAGGAGCAGAGAGCAGTACTGGAGATTGAACCTGGAGCTCTGAGTGTAATAGACAAGTGCTCTACTACTGTGCTACCTCTGTAGCCCAACATGTTCCATTTCTTTTGACATTACCTTTGAGTTAATTGAACAGAGCACAGGAATCTAAGAAAACTCCAATCTCTGGCAGTTTGCATCCAGCTGGTGGGTAGTAATGGTGCTAGCTAGGACTGGGGACACTGCTCAGTTTCCCTTGCCTCCAGACTTGCATAAAATTTCCTCAGTCAGAAATAAAAATGCCTTTCTGTATCCTACTTACTTTCTATCCTCTTTCTCTTGTAATGCCTAAGAGCCGGGTATTCCTCCTCCATGAAGCTCGGATGGCTAGAATTATTGCCTTGTGCCTTACAGCCATGCTCCTTTCTGCTAGTGTCTGTTACTTGAAGAATGTATTGGTAGACTTAAAAATCATAAGCAGATTTTATATTTATATTTATTTTTATTTATTCTACCTTACCCAAAATAAATTTCACAGGATAACTATGTGCTGCTTTCACCCTAGAAATTCATAAGGATTCCATAAGAAAGTTTTGAGGAGAAACAGTTATTTTCATTGCTGTCAACTCTTCCTCTCTGTCTCACCCCTACAGCACTACTGCCCCCCACCTGCAGAGTATTCGCACTGTAGCCCAAGCCGGCCTGGAGTCCAGTAGGTGTCCCAAGCATGCTTCAAACTCACAGCAATCTTCCTGCCTCCACCTGTTTAGCAGTTATTTCTTTTATTGTGGAAATAAAATACCCAACAAAAGCAACTTAAGGAAGGGTAGATTTACTTGAGCCCACACAGTTCAGGGATAGTCTTTATGGTAAGAAAGTCAGAGTAGCAGACACTTGAGGCAGCTGTCCACACTATTTCAGGAAGCAGAGAGCAGCAGAAACTCTTGTGCATTTCACCTCCTGTGTATCAGTCTAAGACTAGAGCCTATCTGCCACCTACCCACAGGTAAGGTAAATCTCAGTTAACCTAATCTAAATAATCCCTTACACCAATACCCAGGGGCTTAGATAACTTAGACGGCCCACCACAGACACACCTTGTAGGTCAGTGGTTGTCACCCCGTGGGTTGGAGGTAAATGACCCTTTCACAGGGTCACATGACCCTTTCACAGGGTCACATATCAGATATCCCGCATAGCAGATATTGACATTCTGAATCATAACGATGGTAGAATTACAGTCATGAAGTTAACAACAACATTAATTTTATGGTTGGGGGCACTACAAGTTGAGAATATATTAATGAATCGAGTCATAAGGAAGGTTGAGAACCATTGTTCTAGGAGATCCTATCAAGTTGATTATAAATGTTAAACATCACAGCCTCCCAAGTGCTGGGAATACAGATGTGAGCCATCATACCTGGCTCTGCTTTTAGCAAATTCCTTAAAGAATGTGTACCTTCTGGTATAGTTTATACTCTGGCAAAGCATTATTTTAAGTTGAAAGTAACTGAACAAAGCAGGACATGGTGAGTTTTCTATGTTCCTTCCCACTACCTGAGAACAGAATATAAAGTACCCTTTTAAAAGTGTGCTCCACCACCATGTCTCTTGCCAGGATGAGGAGAGAAGAGTCTCAGTGTAGACAGGAGGGCACTAACAAAAGAGGTTACACAAGCAAACCTTACTATCTAGCCCTCATCTACCAGGAGTTTCCCCATCTGTCCTCTCACAGCACCCACTCAGCCTCGTAGTCCTAAGGCTTTTCTTTTATCTTGTCACTCGGCTACAAATGTACCTGTTGGTGTTAAAGTGTGCTGTAAGTCTGAATTCTAACTACCCCGTTCAGTTATTGACAACTGAATGCACAGAGCATATGCACATCAAAGACCTATTGCCTGTTAATAATCTTTTGTTTGCTCCTCTTTCATTAGTATCTTTTTTTTTTTGTTGTTGTTGTTTTTTTTTTTTTTTT
>JADRCC010134398.1:0-19281 GCA_019843855.1 Hylomyscus alleni
CAAGGTAAATGTGGAATGGAGATGTTCATAACATGGCTAGGACTCAATAAATGAATACACTAAAATCATGATTTCATTTTGAAAGAAAATGCACCAAAACCAAACAGCAACTTTTGAGATCTTTTTCATTTGAAGGTAATCTCAATACTATTAAATTTGCAAATATGCTGTTTTTATTACCCAATTCCAATTATCTAAAACACACATTGCAAGCATACAAATATCTATTCTGTACATAGGCCAGCACCCATTCATCATTGTTTTAGAAATGGGGAGAATAGATTGTCCTTAAATTGCAAATCAGTAGGTGTTTCTTTGCAATTAACTTTAGCAAAATTCATACAATGATTAACAATGATCTTCTTTACTTGGTAACTCACAAGGATACACCTTCAAAGCTGCATTTTGTTAAAGTTTCTGTACTAAAATGTAGAAAGACTGAACTTCACAAATATTGAAAAGTTAAAAATTCCCTAATTTTTTATTCCCGGTACCACTACCACAATTTACATGGCAATATACCTGATGTAATGAAAAGAAAAAGAAAAAGCGAAAGTTACAACAGATAAAAGACCTCAAGAATGTACATCTGATTGACACTACACTGCATTAATCAATAGCTGCACTTTTTGCAAACTGTGGCTATGACAGTCCTGAACAAGAAGGGCTTCCTGTTTAAGCTGCAGTGACTTTTCTGACTATGGGTCATCATTCCTTCTCTGGCAGATTTTTACAGTTCCTCTAATGCATTTGGGACGACTGTCTCAAAGTAACCTGCAGCTTTCCTGACAACTCCTTGCTCTCTCTCCTGCTATGAACTGTAGCCGTTTCTGTTTTGTTTTAAAACCTTTAAAATCTGCTACCATATCTACCATTTCCACCTCCAGATCCATAACCACCACCCTAGAGACTGCCTGAGCACCTTCCACCAAAACTACTCCCCTTCATGTATCTACAAGTTGACTGTTGCTGTCCATAATAATTTCCAAAGTCATTATAGTTCCTACCACCACCAAAATTTTGTCCTTTCTTGTAACCATCATGTCCTCCTCCTCCATCACTGCATCCACCACCTTGGTTTCCATATCCCGTACTACCACCTCCATAACCTCCTCTACTACAGTAACCAGGATCTCTATCATAGTTGCCACCATCACCTCCGAATCCATTATATCCACCAGCACCACCTCCATAACAACTTCTGCTACTAACCCTCACCACCTCCACTACCCACAAAGTTGCCAGACCCACCCCCATGGCCTCTCTGTGATCCAGCAGACTCCATCTCTTGTTTAGAAAGGGCCTTTTTCACTTCATAATTATCCCCATTAATTTTTGAACAACTATTTTATCAACTGTGTCATGATCATCAAAAGTTACAAAAGCCAATCCTCTTTTTCCCACTCTGCTTGTCTTCCATAACTTCTATGGTTTCAATCTTGCCATATTTTTCAAAGTAGTCTCTCAGATTATATTCTTCCATATCCTCTTTAACCACCAACAAAAATTTTCTTCACAGTTAAATGGGCACTAGGTTTTACAGAATCTTCTCTAGAAACAACTCTCTTTGGTTCCACCAAACACCCATGAACCTTGTATGGCCAAATATACATTGCAGTATCTACCTCTTCAACACAAGAGTAGGTAACAAAACCAAAGCCTCTGGAATGTTTTATTTGGGGATATCTCATTGCCACATAGTCTGTAAGTGTGCCACATTTCTCAAAATGTTCTCTTAAGCTATCATCTGTGGTTTCAAAGCTCAGACCACCAATGAACAACTTCCTCAGCAGCTCTGCTTCCTTTGGAACATGGCCCTCCATTTTAAGACCAGACTAACCTCTTCCAAATCGAGTTCAATATCAATACATCATGGAATTTTAAGTGAATTCACATAATAGCTATTTAGGACAACTGTTCACCATTTGAGATATTAGAAGATTGAAATTTACACAGCTGTTAACACATGATTAGGACACTGAAAAGGGAAGACCTCCCAGTCCATCTTCTAACTGTACCTGTCCCAGGTTAACACTCTTGTATGTACAAAGTAATCAATTTCATTGATTCCTGATTTTAACTGCTCATGATAAGTAGATTGTATCTTAGCTGATGAAACAAAATGTGAATCCTCTATCATTCTCCCTCCTCTCTGCCCTCTTCTCTTTGTTAATGTTTGATCCAAAATTTTACTACATACTACGGTTTGGACCACCCTTTGTAATCCAGGTTGCTTTCAAATTCTGAACAAGACCCTGCTAAAGTAAATGATAGAATACTCTAAAATTGTGTGTGGGATTTGTAAACTTTGGATGATCTGCAAAGTAAAAGTCTCTCAAGAATGCGTTTTTCCAAAACCTTATTTGAAGATCTACTGTACCATTTAGAACTTAATAGATAAATATTTATAGTTGTGGAAGTTTCCTCTCAGTACTTCTTAATGTATATTTCAATTTGCATTTGTTTCACTTTTATTTTACTACAGACATAGAATGATTTTTAAAGATTTGGTGTGTTTTAAATTATGTCTATGCGTGGGTGGGGAGTATATGAAATGTGACCAAAGTGGTCACAGAGACTAGATGCCTTAGAGTGTAAGCCTTCTCATGGAGATGGTGAGAACTAACCTTAGATCCTTTGCAAGAACAGTGTACATTCTTAACTGGTGTGCCATCTCTGAATTTGCAGACATATTTTTCTTATTGAGATTTACTTTTTCTTGAAACAAAAAATAAATCATCTTTTATATATGACAATCCTAATTTGTATCCACAAAAATCCATTGATCTGTGCATTCTCTTTGCCATATACACCAACTCACTCCTTTGGCTGCCATTTCCCTTTGCAAGGTGTTCCCTGCCAGTCTCAAATTCTTCCCCACTCACAACTTCCCCTTCGTATTTGGATTTGAGATAGTCTGCATTTTAACCATTCACCATTTCCTGCACTTATTAAGTTTTGTCCACCCCTATTCTTCTGCCATCTTTCAGGAGTTACTTTTTACTGAGGCAAGACAACTTTTGAATTGGAAGTAGTATACTATTGAACTAATTATTATGAGTAGTAATTTCTACTCAAAATGCTATATTTGATAAAATGAGAGGATTTTTTTTCATTTTGTTTTCCTCTGTGAACTTCATTCTGAATATTAGACCCTTTTGTTTAAAAAGAAAAAAAAAGCAACCCAACTTCTTTATTCTCTCAATCAGGTGTTAATAATAGGCGGGCAGAGATACAAAGAGCTAGAGTAGAAGTTATCACATTTCCATTATAGTTTGTAGTTATTACAACATGAGAAGTTCCTAAGTGATCAAACCCAGGTTTTTAGCAGTTGATTTGTTCCTCATGTCACTGTCCATTTCAACTGTTCCTTCTTAAATAATCACCTCCATTATGGTGATTCAAGGACATACATTTTTTTTTTCCATTTCATGGCTTTGAATTCTTTTAGTCTCAAAAGTTTTCTACATCAAAATGCAGGTTAAAGAATCAAGAGTAAAATCAGCACAAAGTTTTCTTCAAAAATTCCCGTGCCACAAAAGCATGTATGACTCATGTTAGTCCATTGGGAGGCCCAGTCAGAAGACCAAGCCAGCAAGCACATAGAGATAAGAGTTATTTGTTTGTAAGTTGATATCACACAATGAATAATTATTTTATATCAACGGGCTAATCAAAATCTAAGAAACTGAGTGCAACACAGCCCAGTCAATGTGATGTTAGCTATCTAGGCCTGAGGACCTGAATTCTGGACTAAGTGATAAAAATCCATGAGAAGTAGCAGGATGCTGATGAGACAGAAAGGAGGACCTCTTTGGCTTTTTGGCTAGCTAATTTAGCAGAAACTGCAGACCCCAGACCCGAATGAGTGACTGATCCTTACCAAGATAATAAGAGTGGCTGCTTCTGAGGAAAGATTCCTGTAATTGACCTCAGGCCTTCGTGTTTACTTTGTCTCCAGATTTTTAGACCTGTAGAGAAGTTGGAATTCCTATGTAGAGCACCTGGAAAAAGTCATTCACATTCTAGAAAGGAATAAAAAATAGAGAGAAGGGGACTGGGTTTAGAGAATTCCCTCAAAGGACCCTACCACATTGAACTAGTTTTTTTCACTGGACTTGTATCACCTTTCCATAAAGTCAGAAGTTACTTGCTACAGTCTTCAAAACATTGGTCAAATTTAGCTAAGACAATGCATAGGGGATAATAGGCAGAGCTTATATTCTAAAAACGTAGTGGCAAAAACAAACTAGTGACCCCAAAGTTCAAAGAAACAAAATAATATAGTCTTGGCAGACAAGATTGTTCTTAGAGTCTCCCTTACTATGAACTTCCTTCTGAACAATATTAAACCCAATAAAACAGAGCAAAGATAGCATAGAGAAATGAACATTCCTGAAATGAGTATAGGAAAGACTTAAGATATTGTTCTCAGAAAAATAGAGTGGAGTCATACCTGTGAATTTGCCACCATATTCAAACCTGAAAAATGAAATTACTTTCATTTATAAAATATAAAGATATGATTATGTATATAGTTATTCATGAAAGTATATACATGTAAAGGCAGAGAAAAATAACTTTTATACTAGTCATTGAAAAATAAACCATGATGGCTTAGCAAGTAAAGGGGTTTCTTGCCAAGTAGATGATCTAAATTCTATCCCAGAACCGACATAATGGAAAGTTAGATCCTACTCCTGATTGTTGTCTCAGACATCTGCAAGTGCTCTAAAATTTGCAGGAACACACATACACACACACACACACACACACACACACACACACACACAGAGAGAGTAGAGGGAGTGAGAATAAATGAATATTTTAAAGTAAGTAATAAATACAAGCCAATGTAGCATAACCTTTGTTAGTAAAATATGTTATGAATGAGATGAATTAAATGTAAAGTTAATGATTAAAAATTTAAATTAAATTAAAAAATAGATATGAAAATATTTCATAAGTACATGGTATTAAATACAGGAAGTTATTATTACCATGAGTATGTTCATATAACAATCATTAACATACATCAAAATTTAACCAGAAAAATAATGATGTAATCTTAGACTATGACAATCATGAATTTGAGTAAAGCATAAAGAAATAACATCTAAATTATGTTAAAATGAAACTAGATGTATTATATGCTAATAACACCTTAAAAGTTTAGTTCTGCTTGTAAAATAAAATTACCAAAGTGTTATCTTGTAAACACTGACATCTTAAATGTGAATATATAATTATATCATTAGCATTATAATATCTCCAAAATTTTAAAGCAAATATTATGCAAAAGCCTCAAAACATGACATAGTGTATGCCAAAGAATAGGACTACTAAACCAATACAAAAATTAAAAGTCTTTTTATTTTATGTATATGAGTACACTGTAGCTGTATAGAAGGTTGTGAGCCATTATATGGTTGCTAAGAATTGAACTCAGGACCTCTGCTTGCTCTGGCCCAAAGATTTACTTATTATTATATGTAAGTACACTGTAGCTGTCATCAGACAGTCCAGAAGAGGGCATCAGATCTCATTACGCATGGTTATAAACCACCATGTGGTTGCTGGGATTTGAACTCAGGACTTTTGGAAAAGCAGTCAGTCCTCTTAACCACTGAACCATCATTCCATCCCATATACAGTTACCAAACCCAGACACTATTGTGGATGCCAAGAAGTGCATGCTGAAAGAGCCTGGTTTGGCTGTCAGAGAGGCCCTGCTAGAGCCATACAAAGGTGGGTGTTCAATCAACCATTGGACTGAGTGAGGGGTCCCCAATAGAGGAGTTAGAGAAATGATTGAACTAGTTGTCCTTCTTATGCAACTCCATAAGAAGGACAACAATATTAACCAACTAGACCACCCCAGAACTCCCAGGGACTAAGCCACCAACAAAGGAATATACATGGGTTCAACTGCATATGAAGCAGAGGATGGCATTGTCATGCATCAATGGAGGAGAGGTCCTTGGGCCAATGAAGGTTCAATAGATACCCCAGTGTAGGGGAATCAGAGAGCAGGGAGGTGTGTGTGAGTAGGTGGGTGGAGGAATATCCTCATAAAATCAGGGGGAGGGAGGATGTGATAGGGGCTTTCCAGGAGGGAGGGAAACTGGGAAAGGGGATAACATTTGAAATGTAAATAAAAAAAATCCAAAAAGACAAAGAAATTAAAAGTATTGTTTCATAGTAAAGAGTGTTTGCTGTTCTTTCAGAGAACTGGAGTTCCATTCCAAGCAACCAAATCAGGGAGCTAACTACCACACGTAATTCCAGCTCCAGAGAAGCCCTTGCTATCTTCTGGACTCTAAGGACAATTGCATACATCTATCTATCTATCTATCTATCTATCTATCTATCTCTCTATCTATCTCTCTATCTACCTCTCTATCTACCTCTCTATCTTTCTCCCTATATATCTATCTATCTCTATATATATATGCCCCAGTGTAGGGTAATTGAGAACAGGGAGGTAGGTGTGGGTAGGTGGGTGGAGGAATACCCTCATAGAAGAAGTGAGAGGGAGGATGCAATAGGGGTTTTCCAGGTGAGAGGGAAACTGGGAAAGGGGATAACATTTGAAATGTAAATTCAAAAATCTAAAAAGACAAAGAATTAAAAGTATTGTTTCATAGTGAAGAGTATATAAACTCTTCCTGGAAAAAATAAATATATAATTCTCACATAAATCAGACTCATATACATAAAATAAATAGGAAAGGACACTGAGTAGAATTACGTAGATATATTTTAACACACAATGGAATTGGGAAATATCCCTGTGTGCAATTGATACGATATGCAAATCTGTAGTCATTTCTGCTCAATTCAGGTGTAGAGATTCTTTTATTTCAAACTGTCATGTGAAAGCTAATATTAGAGATATTTGAGACACTGCCTGTTAAATTGTCTTGTTTTCCCAACTAGACACTTAAATAACACAAATATATAGTTACAGTGATTGAAGCATATGCTCTAATTGAAAGATAGAGGACCATTAGCCAAACCTAAATCAAAGTGACTGGATAAACTTCCCTCTATTGAGAGAATAAATGTAAGCATTTAAATACATATACCATAAGAATGTATGATTCATAATATTTTCATCCATTCATTTTCTGAATGACAGTAATATTGCCCTCCTTTATACAAGAGCTATTTTTCAAAATTACTTTAGAAAGTATTTCATATACTATTTCTTTGGAGAACAATGTTAGCAATCACTCCATAAAATGGGCTTGGGTTATAACTCACTGGGTAAAAGACTTGTCACATCAGGATGAGGAACTGGGTTCAAACTCTAAGAACTCACATAAAGGCAGATGCCTTGTCATGTGTCTGCAATTATACTTACTGAGTGTTGTCCTCTGACTGCCCCATGATGTGATGCTCATGTGTGCCCACGTTACCATATACATGAACACAATCATGTGTATACATGCACATGCACACACAGAAAAACAAAACAAACAAGAAAGAATTCAAGAACAGATATGAAAGAAAATTATAATATTAAAAATATTTTTAATGAGTAGAAGGTACTTAATAGAGAAACCAGGAAGTGGAAAAAGACTATAAACTCTAAAATCCTGCCACTACAAATGAACTTCCTCTACGAGACTTCCCTTCCTAAAAATTTCATGTTAGCAGATTAAAAGAAAACCCAACAACAATCAAACTTCTTATTTAAACATAAAACTAGCCAAGTGTAGTGCTGCATGCCTTTAGTGTTTTTATAATTTTAATGTCTATAGAAATATATTTGAGTAAGTACCTTCTAGCAATTAAAAAATTATTAACTTCTAAATAATATTGATGATTACTGTGTATAAGCAGCTTATCAGAAATAAATTCCCTAACTTAAAATATAGATTTTAGTACATCATGATAACAGAAAATGTAGTAGATAGGAGGTATACTGGCTGGTTTTGTGTGTCAAGTTGACACAGGCTGGAGTTATCACAGAAGGGAGCTTCAATTGGGGAAGTGCCTCCATGAGGTCCAGCTGTGGGGCATTTTCTCAATTAGTGATCAAGGGAGTAGGGCCCCTTGTAGGTGGTGTCATCCTTGGGCTGGAAGTCTTGGGTCCTATAAAAGAGCAGGCTGAGCAAGCCAGGAGAAGCAAGCCAGTAAGAAACATCTCTCCATGGCCTCTGCATCAGCTCCTGCTTCCTGACCTACTTGAATTCCAGTCATGACTTCCTCTAGTTATCAACAGCCATGAGGAAGTGTAAGCTCAATAAACCATTTCCTCCCCAGCTTGCTTCTTGGTCATGATGTTTGTGCAGGAATAGAAACCCTGACTAAGACAAATTGGTACCAGCATAGTGGGGTATTCCTGTGACAATCTGACCATGTTTTGGGGAGGATTGTGGAAGGACTTTGGAACTTTGAGCTAGAAGAGCCACTGGCTGTTAAGATCTCTGTGGGATGTTCTGTAGGAACTTGGAAGATCATGTTGAGAACAGTGCAGAGATGGAGGCCTGGCTTGTGAAATTTCAGAGGGAAGATTAAAGACTCTTATCAGGGCCATGTTGTTTTGATTGTGAAGATTCTGTGGGTTTGGGTAGCTGGGGTTGAAGAATCAGCTGTAATTAACGAGATACCAGAACTACTAAAGTGAAAACTTTGCATTACTGTGACTATTGATGCTGGTTAGCTGGAGCTAAGAAATTAGTGGTGATTAAGAAGAGACCAGCATCACTGAGGTGACATCTTCTGGGAAGTGTTTTCTGAGAGCACAAAGAGGCTATGTTCCAGAGATAGCCAAAGTTGTATCTTGTTCTGCAGCAGGACTTGGTAATGTGTAAGAGTCACCCAAGTGCTACTGGTTTTGAAGGCATGAAGGGGTCATGAAGAGCAGCTGAGGCTCAGCACAGTGAGAGGCCATGGAAGGCCATTGGTGAAGGGGCAGCCTCTGTTTGCAATTGATCGCCCAGGAATGAAGGGGTCATGCAAAAGAATTGAGGCTTGGCACCATGAAGACAGTCTATGAGAGACTATTGGTGAAACCTAGTTACAGCGAAAGACAACAGTGTTTTGGGAATGCCAGTACAATACAATGACCACCAAGAACAGTGGTAGCAGTGGAGTACAGGCATCTGGAGCCTAGAAGACACAAGCTGTGTGCTACAAATGGTAGAGCTGAAGAAGTGACCCAAACACTTGGAGGAATCCAGAAGATCGTGAGAGGATCCCAGATGTTGGTTTTGCTTTTGATTGTGACTGTGCCCTGATATTTTTCCTCTTGAAGGAATAAAGTATTTTAGTGGAGTCCACAGTTAAGAGACTTTGAATTTTAAAAGATATTGGGCATTTAAATGGATTGAACTTTTAATATGTAAAGACTGTGGGACTTTAGATCTTGGGGATGAATAAGAAAGTAAGGGTTGAGGCTTAATAGTGATGTGTTTGTCTGTGTGTCAAGTTGGCAAGGGGTCAATTGTACTGGCTGGTTTTGTGTGTCAACTTGACATAGGCTGGAGTTATCACAGAGAAGGGAGCTTCAGTTGGGAAGTGCCTCCATGAGATCCTGCTGTGAGGCATTTTCTCAATTAGTGATCAAGGGGTTAGGGCCCCTTGTGGGTGGTATCATCCCTGGGCTGGAAATCTTGGGTTTTATAAGAGAGCAGGCTGAGCAAGTCAGAGGAAGCAAGCCAGTAAGGAACATCTTTCCATGGCCTTTGTGTTAGCTCCTGCTTCCTGACCTGCTTAAGTTCCAGTCCAGACTTCCTCTGTTGATCAACAGCAATGTGGAAGTAAGCTAAATAAACTCTTTCCTCCCCAACTTGCTTCTTGGTCATCATGTTTGTGCAGGAATAGAAACCCTGACTAAGACAGGAGGAAAACTATAGCACATCAAGTGAGCCCAAAGATTAACTTTAAGCATTTGAGCAATGGTTTTTCTTCTAAGGGCAAGTTATGGAGGGAATTTATTTTTAATAACAAAAGATATAAACAAGATGTCCTGATTTTCTTTTTTTTATTTTGATAAATACCAGGATAAGTCAGAGTTTATTTCATTTTATAGGATACACTCCATCACTGAGGGAATCCAGAGCAAGAGTTAAAGGTAGGAACCTGGAAGTAGGGGCTAAAATAAAGGCCATGAAGGAGTACTACTTACTAGCTTGCACTCTTGGCTTGCTCAGCCTACTTTCTTATATAACCCAGGACCACCTTCTCAGGGCTAGCACACCCACAATGGGCTGAATCCCTTCCACATCAATCATCAATCAAGAATGTGCTCCATAGATTTGCTCAAGGGCATTGAACAAGTGAAGGTATTTCCTCAGCAGGAAATCATTTTTTCTCAGATATATCAAGGATTTTGTCAAGTTGACAAAAACTAATAAGCACACAAGGACTCATCCAACTTATTATTCTTCAAAGTATTACATAACATATTGTTGGATGGTTTTTGATATATTAACAAGGGAGTTCCCAGCCCTCCTATGATGAAGGAAGATGTGGACACAAAATACTATGGCTCTAATAAAAATATTTCTGAAGAAGCAACCTACCTACATACTTTTGCAAAAAGGAAATAATCTAACTAATGTCTGTATAAAACAGATATGAAAAATGTATGCATAATTTGAAGAGAATATATGAATAATATTACAAAAGTTATATCTTTCTGATATTTATTTTAATGAAAATATTTTTAATATAGTCAGGCAATTTTTACAAGGCATTTTCCCTTAAGATTGCAACAAATTGTTGGTTATAACTTCATCAATTATCTATTCCAGTTGCAAAACACAATACATTTGGTTATAGCTTAATCGTTTATATATTAAATTTTTCATTTCAGTCTAATGAGAAAAAAATACTTTAATATGAATGAAATTACTCCTGTTATTTTCTTTCTTGACTTAGTTCTTCAGATTTATAGCCAGTGCCATTAAACTGTTGTTCAAATTTGGAGAGGAAATGTTAAGTTGAAGAGGAAGCAAAATTCTTCTCAAGATTATTAATATCTGCTTTAATTTTTATTGTCTAATCAATTAGTTTAGAAGATTACAGGAAAACATAATAAAAAGTTGATGAATACACAAAATATATCAGCACCTCAGGAGGTAAAACACATTTCAATAAAAACAATTATAATAAATTCATTGGGATGACAAAAGGAGTGAGTTCCACTGAGACTCACCACTGAGTTTATGAAAGTATGAAATTACAGGTATTGAGAGGGCACTGCAAACTATTTATAAGATTCTCAAAATGTGGCTTGATTTACTTCCTTTCTGTATACTTTTCAAGTTAATAACTTAATCCTTGTTGTACAAAAGAAACCATCTTTCTGTTTCATTTGTTGGTTTTGTTTGTGCTTTCTAGGCAAGCCCTCCACAGCTAAGCTACATCAGCCTGAAGTAAGCCTTTCAATGAAGGATTCTGTCAGTTATTGGAATGATTGTACTGGTTCATCTGCCTAAAGACTGCCTCACTACCATGATAAACCCAGCCAATAGATGTTGACAACTCCTAAGAATGTAGGATGAAAGATGACTGTTCACAAGTATCATCTTTTGGTGTAGACTTTTAATTTGAATTCTCATTGATGAATAATGTTTTCAAAAACCTGAGGAAGATTTGAATCTACTGATTTGTGGAATCAGTGACTATTTGATATCTATAATTAAATATTTAAATTATATTCACTTGCAGCTTGCAACATATAGATTTTGCCATTGCGTTAATAGTAAAACGTCATAAATACTTCATGAAGTTTTTGTTTCCTAACTTTGCAATATTCAAGAGGTACTATCACTACCTACAATACCAAATTACAACACCAATAGGTAGATATTATGGTATAGAACTGTATCTCAGCTTGCCTAAGCACAAATTTTGGCCTCAGTTCTGCTTAAACCAGACGTGATGAGGTGGTGTATGCCTGTAATCCTAGTAGTGTGAAGGAAGACGTTGGAAGTTCTGGCATTCAAAGTGTTCCACAGATTTTGAGAATAGTTTAGGCTCTATGAGACCATGTTTCAAAAAAGGAAGAAAGAAAGAAAGGAAGGAAGGAAGGAAGGAAGGAAGGAAGGAAGGAAGGAAGGAAGGAAGGAAGGAAGGAAGAAAGAAGTAGATAACAAGAGATCAAGAGAAAGAGAGAGAGGAAGGAGAGAGTTAAAGATGGAAGAACTAGAGAGAAAGGAGGGAGAGAGAGAGATGGACAGAGAGACAGAGGGACAGAGGAGAGCAAGAGAAAACATACAGGGAGGTAAAGAAGAAAGGAAGAAATGAAGGAAGGAATGAAAAAGGGAAACAAGAAAGAAAGAAGATAGAAGAAAGGAATAAAGGAAAAGATGACAGAGACAACATTTACTGAGAACATAAATTGTGCATAGTAAAACCATGCTTCTCAGCCTATAGGTTACAAATCATTGGGTTGTGTATATAATACATTTATACTATGAGTCATAGCAGTAGTAACATTACAGTTATAAAGTAGTAATAGATTATTTTATGTTTCAGTCTCACCACAACATGAAGAACAGTATTAAGTGGTCGTAACATTAGGATGGTAAAGAACTACTGTATTGAAGGCATATTATAAGTTAAACACTGGAGCTAAGTGTTTATAGACAATGATAATTATTTTCCATAAAGTTTAAAAAAAAGAAAAAAGAGAAACCTTAAGCACATTCATCAGATTTGTAGAGTTTTTTTTTTTTTCAGTTTTTGTTCCTGGAAGTAAAGGAGTAGAAAAATAGAAAAATAAAAGTCAAAATTTTCCAGAGAATAAAAGCTAAACAAGGAGCTTGAAGAACATTCTGTGGTTAATAAAGAGTTATTGTTAAGAGTAACCAGAACAAGCATATATCAAATGACACTAGTGATTAATATTGTTGGTAAAACAACAACAACAAAAACAACAACTGATGAGCAAACACACTGCTGTAATGAACACGAAGCTTATAGTTTATAATATATGTGGTGGTTTATTCATATTGCTTGTCAGCTAGATGGAACTAGAGTCCCCCAGGAGATATCACCTAGGAGACAGACCTTTGGAACTCATAAGAGGGAGTTCCAGATCACTTTAATTGAGATGGAAAGATTTACCTTATGTGTGAGTTACACTACTCAGCATATTAGAGTCTTGGGATATGTGAATAGAAGAAGTGAGCTAAGCTCCAGGATTCATTGCTCCACTTGCTAACAGAACATGTAAAATGATCAGCTGCCTCTTTCTCCCAGACATTAAATAATTCTCATGGAACCATGAGTCAAACTTAACACTTTCTTCCCATAAGTCACCTTTGACAGGAATCTGGATATAGCAATAAGTATAATAAACATTTTAACATAATATTTTGTTCTAAAATGATTTTCTGCCCTGTTCTCTGACTCT
The DNA here is from genome assembly GCA_019843855.1 of Hylomyscus alleni. NCBI lineage: Eukaryota > Metazoa > Chordata > Mammalia > Rodentia > Muridae > Hylomyscus > Hylomyscus alleni. Next base: position 13,376 of record JADRCC010134398.1, read on the forward strand.
GGGCAATGCCAAGTTGCCCTAGCACCCTGCAATCCCAGAAGGACCTTCATTCACTTGATGCCTCTCCACCCACCTTCATCAGTCTTGAGAGTCCTGAATCATACAGGCAAGCTTCCCTTTCCCCAACCATTTTTTCTGCTCTCTGAGCCCTCTGGGCCAAGCCACAATACCTGGAGCACCCTGGCATCATAGGGGGACCACCATTCTCCTACTACCTCTCTGCCCACCTTCATCCAACCTGAGGCTCTTGAGCCATAGAGAACCGTAGGCCCAGAACCATACTTCACAAGGATACCCATCAGAGGTGGGTAAAGATTATCTCTTCTATCTCCATTACACTAGGACCATGGAAGTTCACCCTCTTCTCAACGCCTACTATAACACGAGCATCCAGGGACCAAAATCATCCAGATGGCTAAAGGACCTTGAATAACACAATCAACAAAAGTCATGGCAATATGACACCTCCAAAGCACAAGTATTCCACTGCAGCAAGCCCTAGATGTACTAACACACCCCAAAACACAATTAAATGACCTTAAATGCAATTTTATAAAGTTGATAGAACCCTTTAAAGTAGAAATGAATAAAACCCTTGAAGAAATACAAGAAAATAGAGACAGATAGAAGTCTTTAAAGATGAACAAGTGAATTCCTTAAATACATATAGGAAGATTTAATTAAACAGGAGAAATAAATAAGCAAAACCATATGAGATCTGAAAGTAGAAATAAAAGTAATAAAGAAAAGACCAACTGAGAAAATCCTGGAGATGGAAAACATAGGGATGAGAACAGGAACAACAGATGCAAGAATCAACAATAGAATAATGGAGATAGAAGAGATAATCTTTACTGTAGAAGATACAATAGAAGAAGTTGATACATCAGTCAAAGAAAATGTTAAAGCAACAAAATTCCTGAAAAAAAATCCAGAAAATCAATAAGTAAGCTAAGAATAATATGAATAGAAGGAGATGAAGACTCCAAGGCCCAGAAAATTTCAACAAAATTATAGAGGAAAACATTTCCAACTTAAAGAAAGTGATATCTATAAATATACAAGAAGCATACAGAACACCAATTAGACTGTCCCAGAAAAGAAAATCTATAATAGTAATCACATAATAATCAAAACCCCAAACCTACAGAATAAAGAAAGAATATTGAAAACAGTAAGAGAATATGACCAGGTAACATAAAAAGTCAGGCCTATCAGAATTACACCAGACTTCTCAACAGAAAAAATAGAATGTCCTGGTCAGACAACTTGCAACCTATAAAAAACCCCACAGGTGCCAACTACTACTATGCCCACCAAAACACCCAATCACCATAGATGGAGAAAACAAGATATTACAAGAAAAATCCAAATCCAAACCAAATTTATCCACAAATCCAGCCCTACAGAAAATGCTAGAAGGAAATATCCAATACAATAAAGATAACTACATTCAAAAAATACAGGAAATAAGTAATTCCATACCATCAAAAACAAGGAAAACACACACACACACACACACACACACACACACACACACACACAGACCAACAATATCCAAATGACAGAAAATAACAGTCACTGCTTTTCTTAGTCACAGTTTCTATTCCTGCACAAACATGATGACAAAGAAGCAAGTTGGGGAGGAAAGAGTTTATTTAGCTTACTTCCACATTGCTATTGATCACCAGAGGAAGTCTGGACTGGAACTTAAGCAGGTCAGGAAGCAGGAGCTGACAAAGAGGGCATGGAGAGATGTTCCTTACTGGCTTGCTTCCTCTGACTTGCTCAGCTTGCTCTCTTATAGAACTCAAGACTTCCAGCCCAGGGATGGCACCACCCACAAGAGTCTCTAACCCCTTGATCACTAATTGAGAAAATGCCCCACAGCAGGTTCTCATGGAGGTACTTCCCAACTGAAGCTCCCTTCTCTGTGATAACTCCAGCCTATGTCAAGTTGACACACAAAACCAGCCAGTACAATTGACCCCTTGTCAATTTGACACACAAGCACATCACTATTAAGCCTCAACTCTTACTTTCTTATTCATCCCCAAGATCGAAAGTCCCACAGTCTTTACATATTAAAAGTTCAATCCATTTAAATGCCCAATATCTTTTAAAATTCAAAGCCTCTTAACTGTGGACTCCACTAAAATACTTTCTTCCCTAGGAACATAGCCTCATTGTGCTCTCAGAAAACACTTCCCAGAAGATGTCACCTCAGTGATGCTGATCTCTTCTTAATCACCACTAATTTCTTAGCTCCAGCTAACCAGCATCAATAGTCCCGGTAATGCAAAGTTTTCACTTTAGTAGTTCTGGTATCTCATTAATCACAGCTGATTCTTCAACCCCAGCTAACCAAAACCACAGAATCTTCACAATCAAAATAACATGGCTCCGATAAGAGTCTTTAATCTTCCCTCTGAAATTTCACAAGCCAGGCCTCCATCTCTGCACTGTTCTCAACATGATCTTCCAAGTTCCTACAGAACATTCCACAGAGTTAACAGCCAGTGGCTCTTCTAGCTCAAAGTTCCGAAGTCCTTCCACAGTCCTTCCCAAAACACAGTCAGGTTGTCATAGGAATACCCCATGATGCTGGTACCAATTTGTCTTATTCAGGGTTTCTATTCCTGCACAAACATCATGACCAAGAAGCAAGTTGGGGAGTAAAGGGTTTATTCAGCTTACTTCCACATTGCTGTTGATAACCAGAGGAAGTCAGGACTGGAACTCAAGCAGGTCAGGAAGCAGGAGTTGATGCAGAGGTCATGGAGAGATGTTTCTTACTGGTTTTTTCCCCTGGCTTACTCAGCCTGCTCTTTTATAGAACCCAAGACTTCCAGCCCAGGGATGGCACCACCCACAAGAGGCCCTACCACCTTGATCACTAGTTGAGAAAACACCCCATATCTGGACCTCATAGAGGCACTTCCCCAATGATGTTCCCTTCTTTGTGATAACTCCAGCCTGTGTCAAGTTGACACACAAAACTAGCCAGTACACTGGTCATTAATAACTCTCAACTTCAATGGACTCAATTCTCCCAGAAAAACACATAGGCTAACACAATAGATGTGAAAACAGGATCCATCATTCTGCTGCATACAAGAAACACACCTTAACCATAAAGATAGACATTATCTCAGAGTGAAGAGATGGAGAAATGTTTCCCAAGAAAGACCCAAGAAGAAAGCTGGAGTTGCAATTCTAATATCTAATAAAACAGATTTTCAACCAAAATTAATCAAAAGAGACAGGGAAGAATTTCGTACTTCATACTCATGAAAGGAAAAATCTACCAAGATGATATGTCAATTCTGAACATCTATGCCATAAATACCCAGGCATTCACATTTGTAAAAGAAACATTGCTAAAGCCTAACTTACACATTGAACCCCACATATTAATAAGGGGAAACTTCAAAACCCTACTCTCACCAATTGACAAGACTCAAACTAAACAGAGAAATAGCAAAACTAACAGACATTACAAATCAAATGGAATTAATAAACAACTATAAAATCCATTTACCCAAGCACAAAAGAAAATATATTCTTCTCAGCATCTCATGGATCCTTCTCCAAAACTGATCATATAATTGCTCACAAAGCAAGTCTCAACAGGTAAAAGAAAATTGAAGCAATGCCCTGGATCTTATCAGACCACAATGGATTAAAACTGGACTTTAACAACAACAGAAACACTGGAAAGCCTATACACTTATGCAAATTGAACAAATCCGTACTCAATGATCTCTTGGTCAGGGAAGAAATAAGAAAAGAACTTAAAGGCTTTCTAATTCAATGGAAAAATGAAGACACAACATACTGAAATAATGAGACACAGTGAAAGGAGTGTTAAGACAAAAGCTCATAGCATTAAGTGCTTCCATAACGAAATTAGAAGATTCTTACACCAGCAATTTAAATGTACACCTGAAAGTTCGAGAAAAAGAGAATCTAGAACACCAAAGAGGGTAGAAGTCAGAAAATAATCAAAATCAGGTATGAAATCTATCAGTTCAAAACAAAGAAAAAGCAACCAAACTAAGAGATGATTCTTTAAGAAAATCAACAAGATAAGCAAACCCTTAGCCAGAGAGAGAGAGAGACAGAGACAGAGAGAGAACCAAAATAATCAGAATCAGTACAATATGTACACTACACATTAATAAACATAAATTAAAAACTTAAAAATTGAAATGATAAAGAACAGGTTTTTACCTTTAAGAATCTTTCCTTTACAAGTCCTGTGGTATGTGTTTCTGGTTTGAGCTAGACACTGTGACTCTGCTATTAGCTTTAATATATTTTTCTTATATACAGTATGAATTATCATATACTCATTCACTGTGCTCTTGAACTCCACAATAAACCAAAGACCTAACTCGGAGAATACCACAAAAGAGTAACAACCCATTGATACCACAACACCAACAACAACAACAAAAGAAATAGAACAGTAGAGCATATAAGTGGCTGTAGCTCCTGGAGATAATTTGAGAAACACATTAAAACTTAGAATAATTGGTTAAATTGAGGCCAGCAGTTAAGATAACCAGTTACTTTTCAGGAGGACTTGAGTTCAATTCCAATCCCAGATTTTATGTACTGCACAACCATGTGGAACTCCAGTTCTAGGAAATCCAATATATTCTTCTGGTCTTTGTGGAAGTAAACCATGTGCACACTTAGCACACCTTTTTTATGTAGAATTATGTTGACTCAAAGAAAACCAATCAGAATAAAGAAGCAAAATCTAGACTGTATATACATAATGTGGGGGTTATAGAATATGTTTAATGTGAATAAGAACATAAAAAAGAAAAATTAAAACTTAAAATTTTGATGAAAACTGATGGAAACTCCCCCTGAAGTTGATAAGGCACATGTGTGATGATGGATTACAATAATGGAACCTATAGACATTAGCTATATTCCTTCTTGCTGGTGGAATGGATTGTGCTAACTTAACTACTACACCTGGAGAAAAGAGGTATAAAAATGTTCTAAAAAAATCATTAAAAACTTTGATTCAATTATATAATTGTCTAAAATGAACAAAGAAAAGCCAAAGAAATACCAGATGGCAGGATATGAACAAATTATGTTGACAAAGGTCTCCAATGGGATATCCCCAGTGCTGTCAGATATTGTTCATCTAGGATACATGCCAAATGCCAGAATTTTCTTTTTTATTGGTGTTCCCTTTTCAAGTGAAATAAAATAGGCTTTCCTTACCCTGGGTAAGGGAGAACTTAAATTCATTAAATAAAAAATGAATTCATACATGCATGAAAATTCTGTTTCTAAGTGTACCTATCCTTTAAAAATGTTATATATACTCTATTTATACATCTGTGTTCAGTTGTTTTAGGATCAATTCAACTAGTGAAATTGGAGAAGTCTTGTGTTACTTTTAGACATACTTCTAAGAAAAACTATGAGGAATTTATTTTCATCAAGTACTTCAGAAAGAAATGCTGAAGAAATCCAAACTATGTGTTTAGGATTTCTAGGAATTGTATCTAGAAGCACAGAGATCAATTTATCATCTGCAAATTGAAGTAATTCAGGGCCAAGCAGAGGAAAGGAGTTTTATTAACCATGTCACAATGTGATATTTTAAGAGGCAAAGAATGTATAGTAAAGGAGGAACTGTTGTGGAATGAGATCCACACGAGTTACAAGTAACTGATAGGTGCCTTCCTCCCTCTCTCTTTCCCTACATCCTTCTGTCTCTCTTTTCCTGTCCATATGTGTGTGTTTGTGCATGTGTGTCTGTGTCCCCATACTTACATGTTAACATATATGTTTGCATATATATATATATACATACATACATACATACATATATATATATATATATATATATATATATATATATATATATATAT